>VZTV01081150.1:25242-41920 GCA_013400875.1 Anhinga rufa | reverse complement strand
TGCTCAGGGACTGGCTGGTCATCAGTTCGCAGGCGATGAGTGGTTGCATCACTAGTTTTTCCTGTTTTTTTGCGTCTCTCTCTTTGTGATGTTTTCCTTTTCATTACTATTATTATTGTTGTTGCTATTATTATTGTTATTATTTTTAATTTTATTTTATTTCGGTCATTAAACTGTTCTTATCTCAACCCATGAATTTGTTTACTTTTGTCCTTTCAATTTTCCCTCCCATCCCACTGGCAATGGAGGGTGACTAAGCAACTGTGTGGTGCTTGGTTGCTGACTGGGGTTAAACCACGACAACTTCTCACGTCCCTCTTGAAACTTAGAGGAAGGAATCAGAATATTCTTATTTTTGTGTACCATTTTGATGGCTTTTGATACCATTTTTGGGTTTTTCTGCCTCCCAGCAGTGACTTATGTCCTTTGTGCTCAGATTTCTTAATGTAGAGTTATTCTCTGTTGAACTATGTTTTCCATTGCTAAGAAGTGCTTAATGACACCTGCACACTGACAACAAACTGCATGATGGAAAATTTACTAAACTGATTTGAAAGTTCCAGTTCATATTTCTAAGCACTAGAAGATGACCTGTTTATCTATCCATCCATTTGTCCATCCATATTACGGATACAACTAATATTCAAGTTTAAGGAATTCTTTTTGTATAATGTTGTTTTTAAACATACTTGCCTCTCATTTCAAATGCCTTTTCTTTTTCAATGGTATAATTCTTTTCTTCCTCCTGTATTTTTTATGCCCTAGGGTTTTTTTGGGGGTATTTTTATTATTTTATTTTTCCATAGTACTACATACATTATTTATTGCACTATGGCTTTATGGACCCCAAGTGCACTGTAATGATGATGGGGAAAATAACTTACAAGGGCAATAGTCCCAGTTATGACTGCTAAGAAATATTCAAGAAGGGCTTTTAAGAGCTCCGTCAGCCTGGGACACGGTGGTATAGCTTATCTGAAAGGCTGCTGTGATATGTCTCTTTTTTATTAGTGATATTCTGAAACATTTAAAAAATGCATATTAATTCCCAGCTTCATGACAAAGCTCTGTCCAGGAAAGGATTATGGTCCAGTCCAAAGACCCATGCAAAGACTCCCACAGGCTTTCAAACTGTCCCCAATGACTTGCCACAATTTAATCTATATGGAGGCAGCAGTTCTTAAAATGATGTGAGGAGGAAATCTCAGAGTGGATTTTTTCAGGAAGCTTCTTCCAAATTATCTAGGGCTCAATTAATCCTCCAGGCTCAGCCTGAGGTAAGGCATGCTGGATAATCATGGTACACAGAAGTGGTGTTTCCAAGGCTTCGTTTCTTGCTCTGGGTTTGAGGGAATGGTCAAAACCTGCAATTCATGAAAGCCAGTGGCTTATTTCCTCCCTTAGGCTTCGTCAAGAAAGCTTTTCAGATGAGTGAAGAGGAGAGAACAAGCATCTACCATGCTTGTTTGTCTCTTGCTTGTATTTAATAAATATACGGTCAGTTCTCCAAAACTGATGAAAATTTGAGTAAGTTTGGTACATCTTTGCTTCCAGACATGTTTCAATAAAGTGGGAGCACAGGCTGCCCATGGGAAGGGTTTGGAGCCTTTTCCTTCTGCTTAGGAAGGATCCTGGAAGACTTTTCCCATTCCTGCCTGCAGCAACCTCAGTCCCTCAGTGGGGAATCCTCATTTTCCCCAAGAACAGCACTAAAGCATTTACAACCTCAGCCACTGTCACAAATCAACCACTTTTACCAAATCGCTTATAATTCAAATAGATAAGAGAGATAAATGTGGTGGCAGGGGCAGATACCTGCCCCAGGTTATATACCAGGGCCAAACCCATCATCCAGGTTCCTGTGGGCAGGGTTACAATAACCCAGGGAAATAAACTCTCATTGCAAAGGACTAAGAGAAACTGAAGACTCATGCCATGGAAAAACTGCTGGTTTGGACTATTCAGATTAAGAGCACATATTTCTTAGGTACGGGGAGTGTCTCACAGCTGTGTGCCACAGAAAAAGCTAAATGCAGCTAAAAACTCTGCTTTTTCTGCTGCCACTGACTGTGCCCAGGAGCCAGGGAGGGAAAAAGGTGGACAGAACGTGCTAAGCCAAGAGAAGGGACAGGGTGTATAACTTCATGTGCACTGCCTTCAGCTGATTGTGGATTTCAGCACGTGTATACCTCCAAAGCCTTCTACTAAGTGCCCCATCAGAAAGTCATTCATACTGAATTTCAAGTGCATCTCCAAGGGATGATTGTTAGATCTTCTCAATAAAACACTTCCAAAACTTTTCGACATGTTCTGTCCTTTTAATGCAGTTATTTTTACATAATATTTATGCCATTCCTACACATGATACATGCTACTGTATGGTATGAGAATGGACATATAATGTCCACACTATCTGTGTAAATAATCCATTTTGTTAACCTCTTCCATGAGGTTAACCATTTTGAGCACCATTTTGCCTGAAACATCTCCTCCAGCTCACTTTCCCTCCTCAGGAGAAAGGGCTGAGGAAGGCATCTGGAACTAGATATGGTTTGTGACATGGGAAATTCTGGATGGCCTTCATAAAAACGTAGGTACCAAGCCAAACTACAGTATTCCTCACTCAGAAGAATGCTGTGTTATTCAGATGCTGAGCAGTTTTAAGGGAAAAGCCTGGAGATGTTACAGAATGGTTGTCATCTGAATGTCACCTTCCAATTAAAATAAAAGAATACATTATAAACAGTCATGTCTTTGATAGCATCAGGAAGAGCTGCTGGTGTCAGAGAAGTCAACGCTCATTTTTCTTTTCAGCCCAAAGCTGCTGAAATATATGGGTTCCTCACCTGGTATAGGTTGATGTGTCTTTACTGAAGGTAGTAGGTCAGCTTCTGTTTGGTGTTGATTAGCACAACAAAACTGCAATGAGGTGAAATCTGCTCACCATCCTTCTAGTAAAGTAAATGGGATGGGTTCTTCAGCCGGTGAAAATCATCACAGTTAGGTCTGTTGAGTCTTGTTTGGAATGCATGGGGCAAGAGTCAATCCTGCTTCATACATCTCCATTAATTAAGCCTGCTTAGAGCAGTTTTGCAGAAGGCCTTAACTCCACACTACTGTGCAGATGATGCTTGGCAGAGCTCTCCTGGAAGCTGCCTTCCTCAGCTGCAACCCTGTGCTGTATCCCCATCACTTAACCTATTGCCAACCCCAATCACAAAGTCTAGAGTGATTCACTCTCACTTGTAAATGCAAAGGAAGCTGCAGGATCCAGAGGGCTTGGCTCCTCAGTGGGTGCAGATCAAGACAAGGAAGCCACTTCAGTTTTATCTACATAAGGAACAGATTACACAGAGGACATAACTAATCTAATTCAAAACCTAACTGAGCACAGTCCTGAGCACCCTGATTTTAGTCGGCCAGGTTCTGAGCCAGAACCAGATGACGTCCAGAGGTCCTTCCAAAAAACTGTCTCATGGTTCTGCTCTCCGATTTGGCCAAGAGACTTTTTCTGGATCTGTGATAGCCAGATGTCCGCTGTGTGTTTGTATGGCTTTGCCTGATGTTGCGATGGGGAGGATCCCAGGTGCAGCACTTATGCGTATGGGGGCCATTTCAGGCTTGTGGAGATCGCCCTTCGTTTGCTGTTAATCACTCTGGAACCAGCCAAGGGAAGTCCAAAGGCCAAATCTTTAACTGGCATAAACTGCTGTGGCTTTACTGACTTCAACAGAGCTTTGCTAGTTAGCAGCAGCTGGAGATATGGCCCCTGTCAGCAGGATTTTTCATGGAGATCTGGTACTTAATGTTAGCCATTTGAAAGCAGAGTGTGAGCACTTTGGGTAGTTTTGTTACAAAGATGAAATATATTGTTTTAATATACATTTTAAACATACTGGTAATTTCTTTGCTTTTCTTTAAAAACAAGACAGAAAAAATTAATGGTAAGTGGAAATCCATTTTGCCGTGTAATAGTAATACACTGTATGTTATTACTATCCTGCTATTCCATAGGGAAAGTAAATGCCAATAAAAGGGATTATAAAGCAACATGCATTTTCAATTAGGGCCTACAGTGCGGCTCAAAGCAAGCCTTGCCAAACATCTAGCTGATGGGACATAGCTCACAGCAAGCTCTGGACACACACTGAGCAGGAGGGGAAGAGATGAAGGGACCCCTCTGCTGCCTCGCAGCATGCCTGGCCAAGAACATGTTGAGAGCTCCTCCTGACCATCCAGGCAGGGAGCCAGGGACCAGGAGGGCAGAGCAAGGGCCAAGAGGGGCTGTGACTCCTCTGTCTTATGGTCAGGGGAAAGCAGGGATGGGAAGGAGGGCTGGTGGGCTGAGATGGATCACTTCCTGGGGAGTGAAGAGGTAGACGGGGGCCATCTGTGTCGTATTAAATCTCCAGGCCCTGGCCAGAGGCTGTGCAATTAGGAGACAACCCCTCTTCAAGCAGGCTGGAGCTATCTGTAAATAAACCAGTGCATGCCCTTGCACACTCATAGACATTGGATCTCGCCTCTTATAGCTACACAAACACAGTTTACACATATTATTAAGCTATACACTGTGGTGTATATGTATAAATACAACACACATATGTTTGTATACATATACATACACATTATATAATATATACTTATACATGTGTGTGTCTCCTTGCTTCTCAGGCTAGGCACAGAACCTTTAATTACGCAGAGAGTTCAAAAATTCTGTAAAGTTCATATATGTATATATATTTTTACATGATTCCAGGCATGGAACAAAGGAAAAGGGAGTTGGGATGGGAGATGGGACAATAAAGAAGAGAGACGAGTGCTTACAAATAGAAGGGCCATTGAAGATGTCGTCTCTAAGAAATTATCTGTTCTACTCCTAATACACCCACTTTCCAATTAAGTAAAATTAAATCTCACTCTTTTTTCCTCTAGGAATGGTGAACCATTCTCATTGCTATCTGGGACAGGATTTGACAGCTTACATCAGGAATGGGCGTGAAGTTGCCCAGATGTGTCTGCTGAAGGAACCATTTTCCTGGTGATGACAGAAGTCTGGCAAGATGCCTGATAAAAATCTGAGGGGGATTTTTTTTCCCCCTCTTCAAAACAAAAAATGGGAAAAAGAGAAACCTGTATGCATCAACCACACATATATGTGAAATCTCCCCTTTTTCTTTTTTTTTCAGGTAGAAACACTGAGGTCTTCAGAAAAGACAGGAAACCTTAACGTTGCCCTCCCCAGAGCCTCATCTATCAATCAGGTCTTTCCTTTGGCCCCAGAATATTCAATCTCTCTCCCTCTCTTCCTCAATTTGTTGTATCTTGTACAGGAACCCAAGGCCACGTTTAATATGTTTGGTTTTTACACTGACAACATAAAGGTCAGCATTTAAGTTAGGTTACGTAATCAGATCAGTCCCCTGTGACTAACCACAGAACAAAATAATTCCCATTTAATTGTCCTCTTCTCCTACCCCCATCCTTCTGAACAGTGAAGTCTATTACTTCTTCCTTCACTCTGCCTTGGAATTACTTCAGGGCTGATCTCAGGTTTATATGAATCTGGGATCAAATGTTCAAAAACACTTAAGCAAGACTTCCATCATAAAAGACTGAGGCATTTGGGAAGGAAGAAGACTTTTTTTTTTTTTTTAATGCTGTTGCAAGGCAAAAAAGATGCAGAGGGATTCTCAGCAGGAGTTAGACATACTGGCCTAGTTCACGTTTTTCTGCAGCTAATATTCCTTGTGAGTATTGACTTTCCACAGTGAAATCCATGGGGCCTGGAGGGCCAAAAAGCAACTGAGCTCCCTGGTGTTGTAAGAAAGAGATAGGAATAAATGCAATCTCAGAGTATAGGTTCATATTCAATTAGAAACTTTTCTGATTTTGGAAATGTCACACTGAATTACTGCTATGCATGGTTATAGACTGGAAAGTGACAGGCTAAATATTAGCCTGGAGAAGGAGGACCTGGGAGTAATGGGGAGTGCCAAGTGGAACAAGAAATAGGAATAAATCTGAGTGCCACCAGTCTACTCCCATTGTAAATAAGGCAAACCACATAATAATGTAGCACATTAGAAAGCGCATGCCCAGTCTACCAAAAAAAGCAATTCTGCATGCAGTGCTGTTGAGGCTGCATCTGTAGTACTGCACGCAGCTTTGTGTAGAGTTCAGGGCAGATTTGGAGGGGTGTCTTATAGGGTTCCCAATACGCCATCAGCGCACGTCCTATGAAAAGTCCTCAGTGGAGCTAGGCTTGCATGTTGGATGGAGATTAAGGAAGCAAATAGCTTCCTATAGCTATTTGAGTGGCAGCTAGCAAAAAAAAAAAGACAAATCAAAACTATTCTTAATCATGGTACAAGGTACAAGGTACAACAGTTTTGGTTTGAGAGGTTTAGTCTGGACATTAAGAATGAAATAATTTTAATGTAGTGTAGCGCTGGAGCAGGCTATCCAGAGAAACTCTGGCATATACATCCTTGGAGGTTTGCAAACCATGGCTAGGCAAAACCATGGCTGACCTGATCTATGGTTGTCTGTAGTCCTGTGCCAGCTGGGAATTTGGACTAGGAGGCCTCTGGCTGTCTCTTCCAAACAGCTTTTCCATGATTCTTTGATTCTAATAGCATCATATTTCTCAGAAGTTTCTCCCCAATAGCATATTTTTTTTAACCTCTCTAAGGGCCTACTGAAATCTTGAATGTGGTAGAAGAAATAGGATGGCTTGTTTCTTTATCCTAACTTATACTATGGCCTACCATGGTTTAATTGTTACTGCGTAACTGGAGATTTGGCTTTCATCCCGTGCAGTTAGACAAAATGCCAGCACCCATACCTGGCTACCAGGATGCGTTAGCAGGGAGAAGGCATATGAAGTGTTCTCAATGCTAGTTGATGTCTCTGGGAGTTTCTGGTCACCTTTGAACACCCAGTTCAAAGGGCCAGCCACTCATTTATAGCTAGGCTAGCTGGGGAAATCTTTGGAACAAGTCCTGTGCAAGGCTAGAGCATGCACCTCAGGATCCATAACAAAATGTTTTCATTTCTGTGCCAGCCAAAACTCTGTATGTAAGTGTTATGCCTCTAAAGAAGTTGGAGATCAGAAATTCTGAGCAGTAATAATATATCTTTCATTCATATGTAGAAAATACCCTCAAAACAGTTTAATATTTCATCCTCAGATACCAGTTCCCAAAAACTAGCTTTGACGAGTGTGCAATTACTCATAAGCAGAGCTTTCATGGTAAAAGAACATCCTGATTCAACAAGGAGCTTAACCAAAATTATCTGGATCCTATGACTCCCAAGTTTGCTGATATCACTAAAATCGGGTTTTCTTTCTTAAACGTAGGTGCCTAGTGCCATTTGAATACTCTACAGCATGTCTGTATGGGGTTGGTAGGTAAGACACAAGGTCCTGTGGGGCTGTGCCCTTCTGGAGCTGGCATCCAAAATGTCGCTAGACGCTTATCTTTGAGCAGCTGAGCTGAGCTTCTAGTACATAGGTAGACACCCACAACTAGACTTCTGCAACTGGAGCTAAATCACACCTAATACAGCTTTCTGCGACGGGACCAAGAGTTCAAAAATCAATGTAATTCATAAATAGCTGCTTTGTTATTTTCAGTCCAGTTTATTGTCCCTGGTTGGAAAGGGTTTTCTGAGAGAAGTCACAACAGGGGACTATTACAGTTACAAGCAATGACCTACCTTTGTATTCATGAAGTATATAACCACAGCAAACTGTCAGAAGGTAACCTCGGAGTTTTACCTCAAATTTTTGCATTAAGTCCTTGTCTTGGGATTAAGGTATTGCATGGTATAGGAAAGCCATCCAATAGCAAGGGAAATATTGCTATTGACTGTAGAAATGTATCATGTGGCATCACGTCCTGAGTGAATATCTGAAAAAAATGAGTTCTCTGCTTTCCTTAGTTTTTACACACTTTCCCTGAACTAGTTTATTGCAGTCTACTGTTGGAAGAAGGACAGTGGACTACAAAGGGTAATTATTCCCATTCTTATGTTCTTAACCACTTTGACTAATTGGGAAGGAATTGGGAAGGAAGCCATATGGCCCAGTGAACAGAGGAAGGGGCTGGAAAGCTTGAGAATGGAGATTTATGCCTCAATCTGCCCTGAGTGGTACAAAGTCAGGTCCATGAGTTACCCAAATCTCACTCTTTTTAAAATCTAGAGAGTTGTAGGAACATTCCCTTAGTTAAGGGAATTAGGTATGTAAAGAGATGTGGATATGAAATTCATCACACTGCAGCTAATGGCGTCTTTATGTGAATGTCTGCAAGCAGCTGTTCAGGCTGTATAACACTGAATTTCAGTAATGCAGAAAAAGCATATAACAAAAGTTACTGCATTTTTTAAATTGCTTCTTAGATGCAACTTAAATGAGAAGATGTGAGAGCTGTTGAGGAGTAAAAGTCTCTGCAGTCAGGGTGTGCCCCCTTCAGCTGTGAGGCATATAACACTGGATTCCATCCATTATTCCCTGCTAGAGAATGCTGCTTTATCATAAGTGACGGGTAGAGAAACATTTGTTGACTAGCTATAAATTGAACAAAAAGAGGTGCGTTCAGCAGCCCATTACTGTAATTCTCTAATAGGACTGGAGGATACAGAGAAGGATTAAGCGTTCTGAGAGAGAAGCATAAAACAATATGAAACACATAGAATAACAATGCAAAAAAAAAAAAAAGAGGAAAAGAGAAAAAAAAAAAAAGAAACCTTTCAGACCATGCACAGAATAATTCAAAGCAAATGTGAAGCCATTCTCTTCAGCAAGACAACCACAGTAGGTCACACAAGTGCTTGTGCTTTTTTATTTTTTGTTTCTTTTTAATACACAACGTTAAGCTAGTGGTCCTGGACAGTATTAGTCAGAAATATCTCTTGAATGACTGTGCTTGCCAACTGGCTGTTTTGTATTTATTTTGTAATTATTCTGATTATTTGATATATGGGTTCTGTGCTTTTTTCCCCCCTACCAGGAAAATAGGAGCATCAGATCTCCATACGTTTCTCATATTTGCGATCAAATGCATTCATGGAAAATATGGTTTGCTGAATCGCTGTGGGCAGGACTCATACATACTTTTCTAATGCCGGATGTTTGGAGAAAGGTTTTAAGTATACACTCAAGCCTCCACATTTTTTGTGAATAAACCATACCCTGGCTACAGAGACACCTGATTGGCCCTAAGCAGGCCAGCTCAGCTTTGGCAAGGCCTTTTAACGCAGAATATAGCTTTACATGCTATATAACCCAACTGCACATTGGCATTTTACTGCAGAAAGAAGCGATTCTGTCTCCCCCCACCAACAGCTGTTCCCACTCCCTTCTGCCAGCCCAAACATTTATCTATCTGTGAGGTGGAATGAGAGAAGAGGCTGAAACTAGCCCTGAAAAGAAAACAGTGTTGACCCAGATTGGCTCCCTGATCTGGCCCAGGGTACTGCTGCACATGAATTTGCACTGGATTTACATCACAAATTTCAAAGATGCAGGAAACTATGGACAAGACTTCTCTGGGCATACATTGCCTTCCACGATGCTTTCCCTGAACTGACAGACCCTCCCAGGACTATGAGAACATCAGTGCCAGGACATCCGATCTGACTCTGGATGAATCAATTTATGTCCAGATTGCTTGGATGTTATCCATATGTCCAAACCCAACATCACCTCTGATATTGCAGAGTTGGCTGCAGCTCTGTGATAGCTTTAGTACAAGATCTGCACCCAGAGCATTGCAAATTTGGGTTGCCCCCAGTTAGGGTCAAAGAAAACCACTCTTAAAAGGGAGCATTTTTATTTATGTTCTCCTTGTTTTCTTATTTTTTCAAATTTCAGGAGAGTGAGACCAGTGCACACACCATTTCTCACTCTTCCTTGCTCTTTGGCTATCATTAAATATATGGCTGCAAGCTGCTTATGGTAAATCCAGAACCACTTCTGGTATTCTGCTAGGGACCACGGTCTGTTTATATCTGCATCTCTTCCTCTGTTTAATTTCCTATCTCAGCCATCTTCAAGGTTCACAGCACCAAACGGCATAACTCCATCTTAGGATATTCAAAGAACAGGTATTACCTAGAGAGAAGGAAGACCATAATGAGAATATAGGAGGCAAACTAATCAGTTCATGCCAGGCAGCATCAATTCAGGCTCTGGGGTATTTCATTTCAATTTGCTTGTGCTCAAGGTTAGTAAAGGGTCTTTATTCTTACTGGGATAACATAGAAACTGGTTTAAAATGCACCAGTAGAAGCCTACTACCTCCTTGCTACCAAGTGGGAGGAAAAGAGAATGTTTCTTGCATCATGGTATATCAAATCTAGCCCACAGTCAAGTACATTAATTATTTCCCTTTGAATTCAGTTGCTTTAAAAAATACAATACAGAAAGCTTACAAAGCATGGTAACATCATGCAAAGTCTGGAACATAAATAGACCATGGTTAATAGGCATTAAGAAGGAAAACACAGAAGCAGAAAAAGAAAGATGATAAACCAAGTGAATCCAAACATGGCTCAGACATTTTGTATTTTGTCTTTCTTTTTTTTCTCCCCGCCTCTTTGCAGATCTGTTTGTTGCCTCACTGACTATTTCTAATGGTATTCAGCCTACTGAGCAAGTATTTTTTGGGATTCACTTCAAAGCAAATAGAGCCCTACATAGGAAAGAAAAAAAGGATGTTCAGATATGATGCCTCCAGCTAGGGCTCGACTCCACAGAAAAAGATCAGAGTTTTTACTCCACTTCTTGCCTTTCCTGAATCCTTCCTGCCTTTCTCATTCCCTGTTTTTCAATACCTTGCAGGTTATTTTGATACAGAATCGCAGAATGGCAGGGGTTGGAAGGGACCTCTGGAGATCATCTCCTCCAGCCCCCTGCGTGAGCAGCACCCCCAGAGCAGGGGCACAGGACCGTGTCCAGGCGGGGTGTGAATGGCTCCAGGGAAGGAGACTCCACAGCCTCTCTGGGCAGCCTGGGCCGCTGCTCTGGCACCCGCCCAGCAAAGGGGTTTTGCCTCAGATTTCAGGGGAACTTCCCGTGTTCCAGCTTGTGCCCGTTGCCCCTTGTCCTGTCGTCGGGCACCGCTGAGAAGAGTCTCCCATGCTACCTCACAGCTCAGGGCAGAGTTACACAGCACCATCACTTCCCCTGCCATCCCTCTCCTCCTCCCTCCACTTCAGACCGTTGCGGTCTCCTTTGCATTGTTGTGTGAAAATCAGCAAAACCAGAGTGCTTTTATTCTCTTCCAGACGTGACTACGATGTTTCCAAAATGAAAGGAACAACAAGAAAATGGAATGAAACCAGGAGACAAGAGGAGTTTTAATTCTTATGGCTTGCTTTTTTTTTTTCCTTCTGTTGGCAAGGAGAATTCAGTGGAAAAAAGAGGAAGAAACCAAATGAAAAGACAGTGACAACAAACATCTAAATATTCCTAGTAGATCAGCCATAACCAAGCTTTCCTGGAGCATACAGAAACATATGCACGCATTCCCACTGCCTTCTCCAGCAAAAACCCAGCGAGAACGTGAATCCATGTGTTGTAGCTCTTGCTCAGGCAGAAAGGGGAAAGTTTATTTATGTTTTGCTACATAAAATTTTATCTGTCCCTTGCATGTATTTTCTGCCTGGGAAAAGGTCCTAGCAATTTTAACCTCCTTGAAGGAGGTAGGTCCCAAGCCAGGATACAACCACAGGACAAATAACGATTCTTTCTAAGAAGTATCCTTAGAGAGAGGTTAACAAAACACATTGGGCACCAGAAAGAGTGGATAGTTTTAAAAATAAGTAAAACATACAGCAGCAGTATGAAAAATTTTAGCTAAAAGATCCATAATTAATGAGGGGAAAATATTATAGGTACATCTACATGCATGCATGTATGTGTATGTGCAAGAAATAAGAAGATGGCACGGATACAACTTCTCCAGTTGTCAGGAAAGGTCACTGGCAGAACCAAGACTAGAAGCTCGGTCACTTCATTTCCTAGCTAGCAGACAATGCATTAGAAAATCGCAGCTAACAGCTGATTTTTGCATAATCATTATGAGAATGGGCAAATTTGAAGCACTTGACAGTGAGAAAATCAAGATTTATTTTTCTTATCTATTTATAATTTTTGTAAGGTATTGAGCCAAAATTCTGGCTCAAACAGGCTTAGAGAACTGATGTTTAAAAAAGCATCCCTATTTGTCTTTCCCACCATTTATAATTATAAAGTCTATACAAACCCACAGTTGTCAAAATTCTTTAACTGAGAACACCTTACAGTTTCAGTATGGTTTTTTCCTCATTTTAATTACTCATGACTGCTTGCCCTTCTCCCTCTTCTGTGCTTCTACATATGCATACAATCGTTATATTGGTTTGATGTACATTCTTGATGCCTTCATTTTCAAGAGCACTCTTCCACCTTTCCATGCAATTGCAGGCAACTTTCTAATTGTTCATGAGAAATAAAAAAAGAAAGATTTTCAAACTTTGCCAAACCAAAAGTTTAGGTGGACAAAGGTTTGGGGTTTTTTTTAACTATCTTTATCTAAATACAAAACATCATCCTTTAGTTGCTGGCCAACTCACCACCTTGTAAAACCCTGGTGGACTTTCCACCATGGTGTGGGCAGGGATGGGGTAGCCATGGTGTGAGCAGGCATGAGGATACCATGTCACCTTTTATGTCCCTGCTGCGGACCAACTCTGTGCCTCGGGGACCATTTTAGGTCTCAGCAGGCCATTATCGATTTTGCATCTCTGGGAAATATCCTCCATTCTTTCAGTCTTCACTCGCTGTCCACAGAGTTGGGAATGGCAAAGAGGAACCTGTGATTTTGGCCCTTTCTCCTCCATGGTTTCAGCAAGCAGCAAGTGGGTTCATCTTCTGCATTAGAAAACCTGAATGCATTTATCATCGTCTCGTATACTTCCTGGTGCAATACAATAGCACCCACAAACAGAACCTCCTGGGTTCACTTAAAACAATCATCAACAGTCCCAGCACAACAGAGCCGGGGCACCAGATTGAGCCTACCTGGATTTGTAGGAGCCTGGAAAACCAAGCTGGAAATTTCATGGAAACAAAATCTCATTGAATTTCAGGTAGTATCTCTTCTCCATTGAGAGAAGGGTATGACAGGACTATTCTGCATCAATATCAGAGTTTATTTCTGTATTTAGTCTTACTCCAAACAAGAAATACTTTGAACATTTCACCAAAATCCAAAGCCTCTCCAAATTTAAAAATACTAAATAAACCATTTTTTTTATTTGGTCAGAAATAAGGTTGCTGGTGATATGTGATTTTTTTTTTTCCCCAAGCAGTCTTTTTCCAGCTTTACTCAAGGCAGGAAAAAATATACATTTTTATATATATATTCATGTAGTAATGCACTCAAAGAGAACTCGGTGGAAGCTGTTGGTAATTGAAAACAGTCAAAAAGTTTTACTACAACTGCTGAAAATGTAGATCATTCAAATCAGCAAGATCTAAAAAGAATAATGATTTCTACTCTTCTTTCTCTTTCAATCAGGAAAATTGAATAAAAAAAAATGTTGCAAAATAAGAAAATGTCTCTAGGCAAGTACAGTCATTGTGAACATTCCTGTGAGAGTCTTCCCCACTCCAGGCACCTCTCTAACATGAATGTCTATAAAACTAAGGTTTTAATCTCCTTTTCTAGTTAATGAGTTATGAGCTCCTGAGCATGATTCCGACACTCACCTAATTTGCCATCATTTTCTATTGCACCATCTAGAGAAACCTGACCCTTTCATTACAGCAAGAAACTAGGGAGAGTAGTTACCTAACTAAAAGCTTGCAGCTTAGTACTATTAATTATTCCATCACTGCTTGCCCACATAAGTTTCAAAATCTTCAGAAGTGATTTTTTGAAAAGTCTGTGGTTTTTTTTAAGCTTTGCTCTTTCTTTATTACTCTGTTTTAAACTTTTGGTTTGATTCAGATAAGTTCACTGTAAATGGGATGGGGGGAATATAAAGAGAACCTCCTGCTTTGGATTATCCTAAGGTAACTTGGGGATGCTGACTTTGCAATCAGCTTTCTATCCCCTCTGCTATTTCTGCTGCATTCAAAACTTCATTGACCAAAGTGTGTGCTAAAATGGTTGCAAGGTTATGTTTTTGTGTAGCAAAGTTAGTTTTTAAGAAGATCTCATTGTCTGTCTGGGTGAATCTCCCAGTTCTTCATTTCTTGCTTTGTAGCTCAGGGCATAGCTTGTCTTGTCCATCAAGCACAGTGGAGCTTTGGTTGTATTGAGCTAACAGAAGTAGCCACGGATATGTAATCTCTCAACCTGAGATACTACAGCCTTCTCTTGTGGCTTGCAACTAGTGCCTGCCCAATGGTGCTGCCTCATATGCTTCCTAGAATGAGCTTTTCAAATTAAATGTGGTCTCACAGACACAGGCATCCTGCTTTGGCCTGAAGCATTCCCTGCAAAAAATGGCCACTGATTTGGCAAGCTCCTTCTCCGACCCCTGAAACAGTTTATCATGGCAAGGCAATGTGCTGTGCTGAGGGTGTTTCTATTTAAAACTGTTCTGAGCTAAAAGGAGTCGAGGGAAACCAGAAGGAGGGGAGGGGTGGGGGGAAGAAGGAAAAAAAAGAAGGAAGGAGGGCTGGTGAGTAGATGTTGTAGCCTGTTTCCATGACACATGAAGTGTGTGGCATGTGATATAAATACCATGACCTGGTACCACACTGACAATTGCACTTCTGGAGCAGTGGAAATAGTAGCTCAAATCAACATTGTAAGTGGAGATTAGGAGACTGTGACAATTTCCCTTGGCTAACTCCTTACCCTGAGCTTTTCAGCAGACCTGCTGGGTTTTAAATATACGTTATGGTTCCCATGACCTGCAGATAACCCAAAAGGAGGCGTCAGCATGTCAGGGCATGCACAGATAGGGGAGCATTTGATTTTCTAAGCAAGTACACCAAAGAGCTCTGTGGGGCAGCTCAGGGAACCCCTCTGCCATCCTAACTCCTTCTGC
Organism: Anhinga rufa; assembly: GCA_013400875.1. Classification (NCBI taxonomy): domain Eukaryota; kingdom Metazoa; phylum Chordata; class Aves; order Suliformes; family Anhingidae; genus Anhinga; species Anhinga rufa. The sequence continues at coordinate 26,866 of VZTV01081150.1, read as the reverse complement.
TCCCTAAAACAGAGGGAGGGCACTGAAAAGTGAATCAAGGCTTATGGGCTCTTCTTGGAGACCAAGAGGTCAGTATCAATACCATGACAAACACATCAATTACCCATGACAGACGTGAGGTGCATATTGCTTATGGTTTCACTTGCCATGTAACAGATCAGAAAGCCCTTAAACTGTCCCAAATAAGCAATTTAAACTTTGCTCCTATTGCTTGAGAGTTGTGAGCTGAGGACTTGCTCTGCAGATGGGCTGAGAACTGCTTCTGTTTTACCCACACGTTGAGAAGCTGATGGTCCTTCAGGATTTGACTCTCTGCACATGCTGTTGGTATTTTATTCTTTTGTGGACCACAGTCCACAGCAACTGAAATGCTGCACCTCTGCTAACCCCAGGAGTCCTTTCATTTCAGATTAGACCTTTGCTTTAATGTCCAAAAGAGGATAAAACTTGTGTGTTCCAACCTTTTCTGCTGAGTGGGGATGGTGACAGAGCTACAGATGTAGAAAATGGGTCCATTGTTTATGACATTTGTGAAATTTTATGTTTCTACTGGGGATGTGGTTTCTATTCTGTAAACAGAACTTACCACCTAAAAATAAATCAGAATTGTATTTACTAATTTTTCCATAACAATGAAGACCTCTTCAGCTAGACAGCCTGGGTTCCCTTTATGTTGAATTAAAAGAAATGGGAGCACTTTTGAGGAACTGGTTTCATCTAACCAGTTTAATTTACTTTAGGATGAAACGAATTATGCTGTAGACTCAGGTGACTATAACATGTACATCTGCACTGACTACAGGAAGGAATATGGATGACTGGTCCAGGTGGAGACATCTACAATGAATCCTACTCTTTGTCTTGATACATAAAGGATTTAGGCATATGTTGTGAGTCATTCTTCACTGATAATATAAGAAATGGGTCTCTGATCCCTATTCAGGCACGTGTATGTGTCTGTTCTCTGTTTCAGCCAGGGTAGGGTATCCCCCCTGGTCTTCTGCTGCTGCTATAGAAGGGGCATGCATCTTCTGTAGCTCCTGTGTCACATGTCACATCCTGTTCTGTAACTGTATAAATGTCTCAGAAATCACAAGAGAAGAACTCACTCACCCAAGTGTAAGTAAAGTATAAGCTTTAGGGTGAGATCACACACACAGAATCCCAGCATGTCCAGGGCTGGAAGGGACCTCTGGAGCTCCCCCCGTCCAGCCCCTGCGTGAGCAGCACCCCCAGAGCAGGGGCACAGGACCGCGTCCAGGCGGGGTGGGAATGGCTCCAGGGAAGGAGACTCCAGAGCCTCTCTGGGCAGCCTGGGCCACTGCTCTGGCACCCGCACAGCAAAGGGGTTTTGCCTCAGATTTCAGTGGAACTTCCCATGTTCCAGCTTGTGCCTGGTGCCCCTTGTCCTGTCGTCGGGCACCGCTGAGAAGAGCCCAGTCCCACCCTCCTGACACCCGCCCTTCAGATACTGATAAGCCCTGAGGAGATCCCCCTCAGCCTTCTCTTCTCCAGGCTGAACAAGCCCAGGTCTCTCAGCCTTTCCTCCCCAGGGAGATGCTCCATCCCCTGAGCATCCTTGTGGCTCTGCGCTGGCCTTGCTCCAGCAGCTCCCTGTCCTTCT
>VZTV01081150.1:0-16164 GCA_013400875.1 Anhinga rufa | reverse complement strand
CATCATAAGAGAAATACGTGTAAATTAGTGCACTCTGGGATAGTCCATTCAGTCAGCACATGGGAACCTGAGGACACTCTGATGGGTATGGTGTTGTCTGGCAGAAGGAATTTGCTTTAGTGAGTCAGCATGTGAAGGATTTGATAGAAAACATTGGCATCCACTCAGTTTCAGCCAGCTACATTTGATGTGGATGAGGGCAATACCAAACAAAAAAAAATTCCCATGTGTTTTATACCTTGGAATACCTAAAAAGGACAGAAAATGGCAATTAAACCAAGTCTGCCTTGGACTTCATCCACTTGGCAGATGAAAAACTGAAATATTACTATGTGACTTGTCAGCAGCAGTTGTGAAAGGGTCCAAGTCCTGAACTGAATTAGGTCAATTGGGAGCAATGCATATCACCACTGGCAGCAGGGGTGTGACTTTGAACTGATTCTGGAGTAAATGAACTTAAGAACCCGGCTTGAAGGCAGTGGCCACATCCGAACTTCCTGTTGCTTCATTTAGAAGACTGTGTCACAGCACAGTTGGTAAGAAGCTTATATTGCCTAATAGAGATACTTGACGTGAGTTACAGGGAGAAAAAAACAAAACCAGAAGAGGATTTTTTGGGATCCTCAGGTCTTACCAGAACATGGTCTTCCCAGAGTGTTCCTGGGTTGTACTTCTATTCTGGTTCTTCTTTCTGCAAAGGGTCTGGTAGTAAAAGAAAATGTACCAAGTGTCATATGATGATTAAACATATGGAATAGGTTTTACAAAGAATGAAGAACACACTGAGAAATCATCACGGAAGAGAAAGACTGGATATGATCGAAGGGTATAAAATCATAAGTTAAAAGGAGAAAATGAGCAAGTAATGATAGTTTCTTCCAATAGAACTATAATGTAATAAAATGAATGGGTGTTTCAAAACAAACACATGGAAACAGTGCTTCACACAGCATGCAGTTAAGCCATTGAACTCCCTAGGATGGGATATTGTGGCTGACAAAATTTTACATCAGTTCCAAAAAAAAAGCAACCCAACCCCAAACCACTGATTCATGGACTGAAGAAAACTTTCCTCTCTAGGGGCCTCATATGAGGTTAGGACCCTGCACACTATGCAGATAGGAAAAGACAGTTCATGCCCTTTAGTGTCTGGGGAAAAGGATCTGAGGCAGGGAAGAAATGTCAGATTGACTTTGGAGGGGAGACCGTGTCCCACGTTCATACCCGTATCCTCCATATGCCCATACTCAAGCCCATTGCAGACCTTCAGTAAGCTCTAGGGCTCACTGAAGAAGGCGTATGCCACCTGCTACCCACTCCACACCAGCAGCAATGCTGTAGCATCAACACTAGACACATAAACTGCATTCAGGCCCTTCCTAGAACAGCCCATTACAAAATCAGTAAACAAGTCAAAGCTATAGGCAGGATGTTTTAATCCAAGTTGCCTTTAAAGCAGTGTTCCATCACCAGTCATCCTCAAGCCAGCTGTGCAGAAGAACTGCCACTGGAGGACCCGCACAATGCTTTTACCTATGCAAGCCCGTATTTCACCAAATATTATTGAGTTGTTTGGACAGGCAAATAAGATTCTGGTTTATCAGAAGTTTATAGACACCTAGTTATCAATTATTCCTCAGGGAATTAGCTGTCTATACTTTGCAATCAGAATGTAGGTGACCCAGAGAAATTATTCAGGAAATAAGTTTCAGAACCAAGAAATTATGGCAGATTTCCTAATTCATTACTGATGTATCTCATCAAAGATCCAGCCATTTGCCCATGAAACAGGAAATATTTAAGCATATGAAGAACAAACAGTTTCACAAAAATTAAGATACTATATCATGTTTATAAAACCACCCATGTACTTAAGTGTTGGAAAGGTCAGGGATGTATGTTGCTAAAAGTGATGTTCTCATGCACTGGCAGCAGGCATTTTGTTCCTGCAGTGACAGCAGGTGGCATTCGGAAGACAAATACATGCTTGCCATGCTGTTTCTTGACCATTTGAAGAATGGAATTATTTATTGGACGTTATGAAGATCACCTCACTCATACAAACATGTGCACGAAATCGGACTGATCACATTTCCCTCCTTCCTCCCTCTGAGCTGTTACCGGGTTTTAGTGAAACCCCATCACTCTTGGCTCGTTGTTCCAGCACACTAAAAAAATTTGGAGAACTTCACTCTTTCTCATAGCAGCACCCACTGTAATTGTTACAAGAGAAAACAAAACAACTGGAAGTTGTTAGTCCATGTGAAATATTGAAGGGTTAGTATCTTAGTCATCTGAAGGTTCTCTGTACAAGCAAATTCATTTATTCCTTATGATTGACATAGCAACATAAACCAGCAGTTGGCTGTCAACTGGAGCTTGAAATCAGTTGGAAATTATGATAGCTGCTGTTATAAACTGGAAGGCCCGAGAGAGGAAATTCTGGCTTTGTTAACACAGCAACAACAGCACAACCAATCCAAAAAGGGATTAGGGGCATATCAAATCACTGGGGAGGGCTATGGTTTTTGAGAGATGGCGAAGAAGGAAAAGAGTTAAAAGAATGCTGGGATACCCCATGAAAACAAACAGACAAAAAAATGAAATCCTCCCTCCAGCAGCAACAACCCCAAAGCTTTATATGTTCAGACTATATAGGTGGCAAGTTGGTAATTGAAGCCCATGCCAAGACCAGAGAACTTCCAGCCAAAACAGATGTGGGTTTATAGAGGCAAAGCAAGCCTTTAAAATGAGTCTAGGGAATTCCAAATTCAATAGTATGTCGATATAAATCCAAAGACATGAAAATGGGATCTGAGCTTTTAAAATGAAAGAACTAATGAAGTGGCATTTTTATGTGTCACAGCCCACATTTTGCTTTACCAAAACACAGTGGTCCTCTCAAAGCGTTAACCCTGATTTTTCACCTTTGAATCACAGGGATGTGGCCTGAGAAATCCCCGTGCAGAACAATTCAGCATTCTGACATCAGCAGCATTGTTACTATCCCCTCAAGGTATTATTTTATGCTATAGTTGGACCACACAGATCGCACTTGCTCATGAAAGCCGGGAAAAATATGTTGGGGACCAGATTTGCAGACTTTGTTATGTGCGTGAAGTCAACAGAGCTAGGCCAGGCATGCAGAAAGAAAGAAGGAACATACATGCATGGAGACACCCACATTGCACATCTACTCACGCACGCACCACGCACACAGCTGCACACGCTCACAGTGGAAAGGTTTGTCCAGTATAGTAGAGCTATCAGTTGCCTACTGATGCTGAAAAGTTTTCATCACTGTCTGCACGCATCACCAACAAAATGATGGTCTTATTTTACAGCATTTTGCATATCATAAAAATGTAATTCCTACAAAAAAGCCTACAGTATGAGCGTAAAAGCAAGGGGAATGTGGAGAGGACTCAGCATTCGTTGAGACGGGGAGAGAGATATATAAACCATGTCCATTTTCATTGTGTAATGTTGATTCTTAAATGCTATTTCAATATGTCAGTGAAGTATAGATTCATGTAACAGACCTCAAGAGGTCATCTGGTCCAACCTTTTGTGAGAAAGGTGGTGAGACTATCTAGCAACTTGTCCAATCACATCTTGAAATCCTCCAGTATTGGGGACTCTACACCATCCCTGGGAAGGCTGTTCCAGTGAATGATTGCTCTCACTGTAAAAAATTTCTTTCTGAAAGTAAAAAAGTACTTTCTGAAAGTCCACCACACCCATTCAGCTCTTCCTCAGTGGCAATACCAGTGCTCAGACTATATGAAAAACACCATAATGGTCTTTCATCTAAGATCATAGTTGTGTATTTGCTTGAGTTTCAGTAGAACCCAGAGTTTCTTTGTCATCACCTACCTCCATTTCCTTCCCCCTTCCTGCCCAACACTTGGCTGTCCAACCATACAGGAGGTTGAGATATTCAATTTTCTGGCAAAAAGGGGCTGTGTTTACACTTCTGTGAAGCAACAGCCTCTACAGCAGCTTCGAGCATGGCCCATCCCATATCTCACCTATCAGCTGTCCAAATGTCCCCCTTCACAGCCTCTCTGGGAAGAGCTGGCTCCCCTAGGACACCAGGTAATATTGCCAGCACAGTCTAGACATGCTTGAGCCTTCATTATGGAAGGAGGACAAATCCTGAAGTTGCCTCAGGACCACTCTTAATAGATAGTGTAGACAGAGTTAGGGAGGAGGTGATAGGACCAAGAGATGGTCCTTCTCATGATTTAAATTCCAAGTTATAACCCACAATTTAAGTCAAAAGTTTATTTTTCCATTAAATAAGCAGAGTTACTTTAGTTCCAATAGTATTTCACAACTTCAATCTGTAAACAATGTGTTCCAATGGAGGTCACTAACCTCTCTTCCTTGTTTAGAGGTGGTAGAAGGATGTGCAGAAAGGTGGTCAACTTAGGGTTATCCAAAAGGTTTGAGACAGAGCTGGAAAAAGGCTACAAGTCTCCTGAAACCCCAAGATGTGCCTTGCTTATTGGTCTATGCTGCTGTTCATGATAAATACTACTGGCTGCATACTGGCAAAGAATGGGTAAATGTGATATGTGTAATGGTTTTGAGTTGGCTGCAGAATTTGCTCCACTGAGAGTAGACAGCAGAATAGAAGTGGGAGGGGAGACCATAGCCCACTGGAAACCATGAGCAATCTCAATGGGTTTCCACGAGTCTGTAAACACCTTCTCCAAAGTCCTCTGGCTACAAGTGAAGTCACCAGAACCTGAGGCATTACACTGCAATGGCAACTAAATGAGAACGGAAGAAAACATTGTATTTTATTTTCTCTTCCTTCCCTTCCAAGAATGAAACATTATAAAATTCTATTAAGAACAACTTCTAAAATGCATTTTCCCTTGCAGATTATAAAATATAATCTCATTACCCCAAGACTTGGGTTTCTTGTGTAAAGATCTGCCAGAAAGAAGGCCCAGTTTCAGTTCACCATTTACACACAGGACTCTTCATCAAACCCTGAATTATCAAATTAAATTTTTAGAGGGGCAAGAATTTCTGTGAAGTCATTGATTTATCTTTTAACATGTTGTATGAAGGGTACTCTTGGGCTTAAATGTATCCCAAGACAGGCTGGGATGATAACTACCTTTTCATCCCAAGCTGCAGAAATCACACTTGGAAACAGGAGCTAAAACTGGTAGCTTCTACGGCAGCTGTTAAAAACCCCTAGTTCTGCTAATGAACACAAGAACAGCTGTCCTGGGTCAGAGGAAAGGTCAGCCTGGCTCAGCATCCTATCCATCAAGAGGGCAATGTTCTTCTTCCCTTTTCTCAGGTTCTGGGGAAAGAGAATCCATAATCTCAGTAGATCAGTGGAGATGGAGACGAGCACATATGAAAATTCTGGTTAGTCTATTGCAAATGTTTGAGTTAGAAGACTCTGGGAAGTTTCTGAGGGGCTGCCACAAAGGATATATTCCCAGAACAGTGCAGATGCAATGTAAAACAAATTAGCGTAAATCCTCTTTCTAGGTAGCTACCACTTCCCAGAGGGTGAGGAGTGCTTTCAGCTTCACAGAGAACGCAACCCACCCCATCCCACCCTCAAACTGGTCAGATTTATCAATCATCTGGTGCAGTCCTCTGCAACCTCCCAAAGCAAGGCATGAGTAGCATCTTACTCATTTTTTTTTTTATCTTTCTACACAAGAGGGGACTTTATCAGATTTCTTGGTCATTTTGAATGTGTATATTCTTTATCTAAAGGCTTTTTCATTGGAAAATGTGTGTATAAAGCAAATATCACCTCTCTTCTTTAGATTTTAAATCTTGACTTGGCAGGATTGAGCACTTGACTTGAGCACTTAACATGATCTACAGAGCTAATAAAGTTTATGATTGTCTAGTGAATACTCTACTTTGCCCAGTTACTAGAAAATATGTTGACAAATCTATGACAGACTCTAGGCACGATTTGGATAGACCGTATCCTGTGCCTTTTGCGTTAAGATCTGTAAAAAGGGTCTGCACATGCTTGCTGTGTCTGTCTGGTCTGCCCCAGCTAATAGAGCTAATGCAGTTAATACAGGTAATACAGCTCATACAGTAAGGCAGGTGCCACGTCATTTCTTTGTGCAGCACTGAGCACCACAAGCCCTTTGCATTGATACCCCAGTGAAATGCTCACTCTTGCCTCCTCTGAGCCTATGTGAGGGTGAGCGTGGCTTCAGTGGAGAAAATTAAACAGAAACAAATCAAAGCCTTTCATCTTAAATTTGCTCTTCTTTGATCTTGCAACCGTTCTGGTGTTTCTGCAGCCTCCAGCGTAAACCGAAATTGCTGCAGGGCTGTTCTGAAGTGTGGTGGTTGGATGCAAAACCCGCCAAGCAGTTATAGCAGGAATAGCAAGAGGGCAACAGTGTTGAGGGATGTGCAGATACTCTGCCCTGCAGCTGAGCATGGTGCAGGCTGGGAGGGGGTGATGGGACAAACACGGGTCCTGCATCACCCTGCGCAAGGCACATTCAGCCATTCCTGTGCATTTTGAAGCAAGCACCAGGAGAAAAAAAAAATCTCTACCAGCCTCATAGCATGCACTCCGTTTCCAAACTCACGGCACTGCTTCCCCCATCTCCTCCCATCCCTTTTCCCACCCCCTGCTCTCACTTATAAATAGCCATGGGCACGGCTGTGTTCCTTTTGGACTCCCAGCCCACATACTGAAGTCAACACAGTGATTATGGGGGTCAGCTCTCTGCATAAACATCGCCTCCTCTTCACAGGGCTGTTTCAGAGGCCTTTGCCCTGTCCCACCATGAACTGTAGCAGGAAATTCTCCTGAGCTATCTGAGGGCTAATTAAAGGAGCAGCCCAGAGACCCCGTAACCTCCTGAGAGTCCCGCAGAACTGCTCTGGCCTCTGTCAATGCACATGACAAGGTTACTGCTGCAGAAGGCGGTTGGGGCTTCTTCAGTCAGATACCACTGTTTTATAAATCCTGGCCAAGATTCGTTAGCTGTAATAAATGTGTTTTCACTGTGACAAGCTAAAGCTCTCTCACGTAGGGGTCTGTGAGCTTCCTGGCAGCTCTTTCATTAGGGCTAATGACCACTCTCTGCTGTTGCATACATGCCCTGGGCAAAGCTGTTCTTGGGCTTGTGCAGTTTTAATTAAAAAGAAGTGGTCTTGTTTCTTTAGTTTACGTTAGGTGCCCTTTGCATTGCTCTTCCATTAAAGTAAGGGGCATCTGCACTGAAGAAATGTGGGTTGTTTTTTTTTTCTTTCTTTTTTTTTTATCGATGACGTGGATGGAGGTCAGCATTGCTAACAAGAAGATTTTAGCAATTTTGACGTTTAAGTATCAGGAAACTGTAAAGTAAATGCATTTACACTGATAATAATATGCCTTCCAACTCCCTGTGCTTTTAGGACGTTTGTGGCTGACACTTGAATGAAAGGGGAGAGCTATGGGGCTGGAGAGCTGCTCTCACGTCACCTGATCATTAGTTGATGTAACACATTGGATGCTGTGAATGTTGAGTGGTTACCATCCTCCAGGAGCCTTCTCATTTCTCTGTTAGATCTGGTCCTTGCTGCACTGAAATCACCTCAGCAGTCTTTACTCTAGATCATGAGGTCTAAACACTTTTATTTTTCATAAAACAAAAATTAATATTAATTCAAGCACTCAACATTTGTTGAACTCATGAAAAATTGAAATTAAATCATAAACATTAGAAACAGATGCAAAGATGCACCAGAGAGTGGTGCATTGCCCAGTAAGAGCCTGAGGTCATTCAGTCCAATACATCAGTCCGTGCCTCTGCAGGGAGAGGAAGTCAGGGAAGGGGAGATCATGTAGTATTCAGGAGTGCCATACAGCAATAAATTGTGATAGTTACCCTTCTAATAAACAGAAAAAAAAAGGTAGTCTTAGGCATTGCAAAGCAGCGAGGAGGGAGAGGAGGAGATTAGGCAGAAAAGAGTCTAAACTCACCAAATTACCATGTAACTGCCATCATAAACTCCAGAACATTGCTCTGCCTACTCATAAAACCATCTTGCAACAAACAGACCAACTTTGCTGCACTGCAAACAGTTTTGTCCTTTGCAACAGCTTTTTTAATCACAGAGTAGTCTTGGATGGATGGTTATTCTTGACAAGTTCTCCTTTTACTCCATGTGCCGTGTATTTTCAGTAATGCATTTATACATGCCTTTGTTTTCCAAGTTTAAGTAGGCAGGGACAAAAAATATTGTTTCCCTTTCTAGCTAATGAAACCTATCTAGCTAGGCAAAGTTTCATTATCAGAATGCAAGTGAGTTCATTTCAGCAGTTAAATGTTAAGGCATGGGACTAATTTTATCTCCCCTATACTGTGCCAAGGCCCTAGATTTTTAAGTTTCTTGGTAGACACTTTCTTTTTCATGCAGGTGAATGCAGCTTTCTTCTTCTTCTTCCAAAATTTTGCATTGGTGAGGAACTGTTCTCAAAAAAAAATCCTGTAGCTTAGTCATATTCTTTGTCAGTGAAACATAGGATGAGCAGGGACAAACCATGAGTTTATTCCTCCTGCGCCAAGAGCACAAAGCAGCCTGTAGTCAGCCTGTAGGGGCTCAAATAACCTCAAATTTTATTCCCTGCTCTACTTCTAGCCTGCTAGATGCTCCCTGAGCCGGCACATCAGCTGTGCTTCATTTTCCCCACGTGTAAAACAAGGATCATGAAATGATGATTGCCTCCGTAAAGCTCTTTCATACCTCCAGTACTATGAGAGGGAAAGTACTATCAGAGAACCAACTTTCCTTCCTTCCGTCCTTCCATCCTTCAGTGCTTCCTTCCTTTCCTACTTGCACAGTCTTTGTCATCCATGTTCTTTTTGTTGCAACAGCAGAGGACTTCGTATCTGATTCTGAAATCGCTAATTTGTTGATGATTTAAGGCAACTGAATTACACCTCTGTCAAACTAACCAGCAAATACAATAAACCCAAAGGGCAAATGTGAAATAAGAGTAATTAGGATCTCTTATTTCCATTTCTCTGTATGCAGGTTAAAATATTTATTTTGGTGCTGGTGAGTCATTAGAACATCACTGGAATCACTCTTCTCAGTGGTGCCCGACGACAGGACAAGGGGCACCGGGCACAAGCTGGAACACGGGAAGTTCCCCTGAAATCTGAGGCAAAACCCCTTTGCTGTGCGGGTGCCAGAGCAGCGGCCCAGGCTGCCCAGAGAGGCTGTGGAGTCTCCTTCCCTGGAGCCATTCACACCCTGCCTGGACGCGGTCCTGTGCCCCTGCTCTGGGTGTGCTGCTCACGCAGGGGCTGGATGAGATGATCTCCAGAGGTCCCTTCCAACCCCCGCCGTTCTGGGATCCTGTGATTCTGTGAAATGGATAGGTTCCTGCGAAGCTCCTATTTTATTACCGAAATATTAAAAGCAAAGTGAAATAGCAAAATTTAATTTGCTTCCTACACATTGCTGATCAGGCAGTGAACAGCTGTGGCACATATAGCCCCTAACTTTACATACTTAAATGCTTACGTCTAAACTTAGTCATCCCAGGCTGCCTTACAACCAGCAGGATAAATATACACCTTCCACAGGGATTTACCAGTACTCTCTAAGGCACCTGGAAAGTCCGACACCAGGAGAGTCATAACATTTTATGTACTCCTAAGAACTGAGGGAGGGAGACCTAAAAAAATTGATCACGGTGACAAACACTAAAGATTCACTGGGGATCCCCTCTACTAAAGGGTGGGGCTGGGTTGGCTGAGAAGCTGGATTCCAGGAAAACCTCTCAGTTAGGGCTTCAGCTGCCTCTGCCCATCAACTCCCTCCCCACATTGGGCATTTGGATTATGAAGAAGCCCTTAGTCAAACATCACTTCGTTACCTACCACATCACACATGCCCCGCAAGGGAGCTCTCCTTGAATCTCTTGCAAGCTGTAGTAACTCAGGAGCAACTCTGTTGACACTTCCATTTATCAACCATTTCCAGCAAGCAGTGACTAGCAAGATTCATATTTCTTACCGCTGCAACAGAAAATGTAGTTCACTTAATAGACAGTTCTTGGAAAGCTGACACATGTATACCCAATAAAACTCCAGAAATTGTTTCTTTTTGATGGCACAGCCTTCCATGACACATGATTTTATTCTTGGCCTACTGGTCAGAAAGTGAAGGCAGGGTGTTAGTGAGTGAACATCAAGAGATCCAGATTCCAAATATTTTCACTGCAGATTCAAAAAACATTAGATGCTTAGTCAAGGTTTAAAAATAAAACACTCCATGAACAAACGTGTACATTTGATTTAGTCTATAGGAAAAGATACTGCAGGTTTCTATTCGTTCCCATTTTGTACTGAAGTGGTCCCTTGGTCCTTAGCCAATCTGCACCTTTTATGATGTCCGAGAATTGATTTGCTCAAAGTTATGCATTTCCCTCATTAAACAGTACTAAAAAGGTAAGTCAAACCACAAGACCACACACGTTGGCATTCAGACATTAAATGTACTGTGCACAGCTGACATGATCACATAAATTAATGTTTGCTCCCATCTAGTGGGTGGAAGTAGAAATTGCATATAGAAGAAACATGCAAATTTATTTTGCAGTGAGTTGTGGGTAATATATAGAAGTTTTTTCCTTCTTTAATCTGTACGATTTCATGTCTGGTCTAGGTTCCTCACAATGTATCCAGTAAATATAGTGCAATATTTCCATTTAGCCCTTAATCTACAACCTTATCTCTGGGCTGCTTTTGATTCACCGTGGCTGTCACTCTTGGAAGAACTCCAAAGATGAAGAAAGGGTTGATTCACTTAATTATGTGACTGTTGTGTCACAGAGGGCTGCTATAGCAGACTAAGCAAGCTTATTAGCAGGAGGACTGGTTTCCATGATGAAGACATCTTATGCAGGTCTATGATCTTACTGGAAGGGCAGTGTAGTATAACATTTGGACTCCAGCAGCAGAAGAATGAGATATGGGCTCTGTCTCACTCTCAGTTTTCCTATTAGACTTCCCCGTGACACTGAATACTTTTAAATAGATCAGAAAATGGCACTAGAAGGAATTATCTGCATCTTCAAGACAGTCCCCTTAGTCATAGAATAAAGAATAGTCCTTGGTGGTCAAAAAGGCACCTACTCCATACTACTCACTGATAGCTGACCACATTACCCTATAATAGTCTTTAGATGTAGTAGGGAACATCCCAAACGCAAAGTAATAAGGTGCTTTATGAAGAGCGATAAGGTGAGCAATGAGAACCAATAGTATTCCAAGTCTTAAAATAATATCTTAAGCAGCATTCCTAGAGGATCCTAGGAAAGGTACCATGGCCCACATGACACATGAGGAAACACTTATCTCTAGAAAAATGCAAGATGTGCTCAGACTTTGGAGGAAGGACATGAAGACTGATGAATATGGAGGTAGTGCAGCTGAGAACCAAGGAGCAGGTGAGAAGGAGCACCTGGATTTTCCTCTTCTGTGTACCCAGATAATATGAAGGTGATATTCAAACCATCCAATTTAGGTACCTGACTCCACAGTACAAGACAAGATACAGGTACTTACCTTCCCAAACAGGATGAGAATGGACATTAACCTCAGATAGTTACTTAGAGTGATTCAGTTCACGAAAAACTAAACACTTACTTTTCATGAGCTAAGATGTTCTTTCAACTCAGTTGATCCTACTGACTAGATCTGCAGTGAATATGACGCATCCCGAGACTCCTTGCTCACATGAGCTGCTGTGATGCAATTTAACTACCTAACCATGTGTGTCTTGCAACATTTGAGACACATGGGTTTCTAAGATGTCCACATGGGTTTCTAAGAGGTCCACATGGGGCTTATGGACTTGACACAGGACCTACAAGACATTTTGAACATTCAAGAGCATCAAATGGAATATGTCAGAATGTGTCATCTGCCACTAAAACCCTACATTTGGACAAGTGAATCTTCTCCCTACAAGCCAAACTTAGTTATTTTAAGCTACAAGTTAATTTTTATCTCAGGTTGCAGCTGAGTAACATGGAATAGAGTCTTGGCCTGTCCCTCACCAGCAATGACTTTGTCATGGCAACATCCATAGGAACTGGGAGGCAACGAATATGCAGAATCCTTGAAGCTACATAAGGGAAGGCACCTGCTCCTGTCATAGTGGGGGCACACAATACAAGAGACAGATTAAAATCGTCCATTATTTGGGAAGAAATGACCCATGCCAAAGTAAAGAACACAGAATAGATGCAGTATTCTCAGAAGTCATGAAGATCTCATGCACTTTTCTTTCTGGAAAACAGTTGGATTTTTTTTCTGTTAAAAGAACAAAACCTTTTGAAGGAAAAATTGGCTGCTCTAGACATTTGATTCTTTCATTTCCAGTGGAGAAGGGTGATAAGAACTCAATAATCAAACCATTTGACATTCAAAATGTAAACAGCCTTTCTGCACGAGTATGTGTTTTCAGCGCAGTACCTCTGAAATATAGCAGCTAATCCAAAGCACCCAACTGAACTGTGACTTAACAAATATATAAGATCTCAATGTAATACAATTCTTAAGAAAAATAAAACAAAACAAAAAACTACGCAACTTACTGCTTGATATATTAAACATCTTCAGAGCTACAGGCATTCTCTATTTTATCTCTTGCTTGTTTGTTTCTTGTCAGGAGATGTAGTTAAATAACAGTTATATGTTTTCTAAGCCAAATTTTGTGAAGAAGTTCCTAATTGGTTCTCTAATGTGATGAAAAGAAAGACAAATTTCTTGAAAACTTTGAAGTGAGAGCTGGATTTATCCTGTGTAACTTTAACCACCAGAAATGTGTGCCAGTGGTCCAAAGCAGTCATCTAGGTTTCCTTAATAGTCAATGAAGTGAGGGAGAGGCATCTCATTCCAGCTATTTTGGACACCTCTGCCAGGACAGGATGACTCATAACCTGGAAGTATCCCTCACTGTCCACTGATTGTAGAAGTAGACTTCATGATTTGCTCAGAGTAGATGCCTAACTCTGAGAGGGTTAAAGTTAGGTGAGATGGAGTCCACCTCTTTTCTCCTCAGCCTTTGGGGACAACATGAGTTTTGGGCATTATGCCATAGTCTTTTGCGGGAAGTCGTGTGCTTTTTCTACCTGAACTTCACACTTTTGGAAAAGGGGCCAGCTCTCAGCAGGACTGACATATAGCCAAGTCCTTCTCACCAGGGGTTACCAACTTAAGCACAGCATCATGGAAACCTCAGCAACATTGCTTTCAGATCAGAACACAGATTTCTCTACTACTGTCTGGAGCTATCTGTGGGCTCCTTCTGCAGTCGTAGAGGTTTGCTCCTTCTGAGAGTGACTAATGCACTAAGCATTCCTGTAGATCTTTATGTGAATTGTCCTCTAGAAAAAATTGTCTTGCTATTAACTGCAAAGAGTCCACAGTAACATTATTTTCAGTAGATTAAAAGTAACTTTCCCAGTATTAACAAAGAAGGAAAAGATATAGTAGGAGGAAATGAATATGGATAAGGTCAAATTTCAAAGATCATGATTTATTTTTTCTCATTATTTTGACTGGTTTTGGTTGGTCATCTTGTTGACCAACTGGCAACAGAAGGCTTGAATGTTATACTGAGAACAGTAATGGATGAAACTCACATAATTCATGCCATTTTGATAGGTAGTCACTGGCATATCTCATCAGCATGAAGTTATATTTTGATCTTTTTTTCTTTATTAATTGGTAATGTTTGGGTTTTTTTTCTCTAGAATCCAGAGAAAATTATCTGTAATGTGTCTGTAAAATGTCATAGCCTCTGAAACCAAGGCTGCAGAAGCATTGTGAAGGTATTTGGGATTCCTTTTCTTTCTTTCAGCGAAGCATCAAACTTCAGAAGGTCTAGAAGCAGACATAGCTTTGGTGTTATATGCCGCGATGCTCACTACGTTATGTACCTTGGCCTGGAAATTATTTTCCTCTTTGTCATACTTTTTCAGATCTCTTTGGTGTATGAGCCACATTTTACCTGACGGCATAGCTGTACATAACTCACCTACCTGTTCCCTGTAGCAGACTGAACTTTCCTCTCCCTGCCTTGAAATGTGGCTTTGTTTGCTGAGGACTGAAATCCTTCAGTCAAACAATACTCTTTGGGCTTGTTACAGGGTGACCAGATGAAACCTGATGACCTGAGAGAGACAGAGTGATCTAATGCCACCTTTGGGACTTGAAATTAAGACCACCTACAGGTGTAAACTGTTACAGCTTCCTCACATCCTAGGAATTTATTCTCTCACTTGGAATTTTTTGGTACTTGAATAATTCTTTTCTTGGGCTCTTTCCTGCAAAGCCTTAATAAGAATTCTGCATATATTTCAATCAGGTGAGCTTTTTCAGAGTTCCCTTAGTTAAAAGCCACTGTTCCCATCCCACAACTTCCTGTAACTGTAGAAAAATAAATAGCGGTGTCTAGTTTTATTTTAGTCACTCTGGGGTATCTTGCCTGGTTTCCAGATGCTGTTCCAGAAAGAAGTGGGTCACATGTAGGTTAGGTGAATAGCTCTCCAGGCTCAGTCACCTGCATTGGCCACAGATGTTATTTATTGCCTAAATACAGATGCTTTATCCCATTTGAGGTAACCTAGCACAGCCAAGGCATTTGCACAGACCTGCCTCTAATGCATGATTCACAAGAGACCCATGCCCTAATGAAGATGCAGCTGGGAGCCAGGAGGGCATCTCAGATGGGACAAGGTGCAACTGAGTCAAGTCCCTAATCAATATAATCAGTGGAGTTTAGAAAACATCTCTTCTCACTTAAAGGAGAATGGTTTGGCCAGCACAATGACTTTTTGACTCCAATTACTGTCTAATGGTCTAATGCCATATGAGAAACACCTGAGTATCACAGACACCCACAAGAGCTGGCAGCTCTGACACAGGAGGTTCAGGATGCGAATGCCTTTCTCAAGCAGGCATCTGGACTGCAGGTAAAATACCTCACAGCACCTCAAATGACATTAGATATCTACGTATGTGCAACTGAATCTTAGCAAAAATCTGCATTCACTATAGTGAGAATTTAGATCAGCATATAGGTGCAGCTCACATACAGGCAAACATCTCAATGTGCCTTAGTCTGCAATTTGAATCACATGACAAATGCTGGGAAATTTACCCCCTCTTTCAGGGGTTTTCTCTGTTGGCAAGCTTCCCTTGAAAATGTGTAGTTTGTTTCCTGCTTGAACTTGTCTGGCTTCAGCTTCTCCAAATGGTTTTAATTTTGTCTTTTTTTTCCATCTAGACTTTAGAGCGTATCATTAGCCAATACTGTGTGCCCGTAAAGGTGCATAGGCGTTATAATCAAGTCAGCTGTCAATCTCCTTTCATAGACTGAATAGATTAGGCTCGAAGTGAATAAATTATTTTCTGTAGTCCTCACTTCTTTCTTCATAACTCTTGTAAAATACAAGAAATGTAGGCAGGAATATAGTGCTTTGTTGTCATAAAGGGCCTTTCCACTGCATGCTCAACAGAACAGAGAGCTGACAAAAGAAGAAAAGAAAAAAAAGGCAAGAAAGGAGAGAATCAGTTCATGTACAGGAGAAGAAATAGTCTAAAAGGATAAGGAAATTAATCATGGGTAAAGTAAACAGGCAGGTCATAAACAGAAATCCCAAGACAATGGAAACAATAGAGGCAAAATTCTCTCCTGTGCAATGTTTGGAAGATAAGTGATTCCCATCAATGGTCCAGGAAAAAACTAAAATGTAATAGTATAAAAAGTCTGGTCTGTTCATCCTTCAGGACAAAACTTCTGCTTAGGTGGTTAGAAGCAAAGAAAGTTTGTTTCATTGTACTCCACTAATGCTCCTAAGAAGAATTTTCATCTACTAATGCTTCTAAGAGGAATTTGCATCTGAATTAGGGGATTCTCGCATGGTCTGTATACTGGTTCTGAGAGTATTCCTAGTTGTTCATGTTCCAGAACTTATTAAGACCCCTTAGATGAAGTTTTTAGCACCAAACATCCACAGGTCAGTCCTAGTTCTGCTAGCTAAGCTGTGACTGTAATAACAGCAGAAGCTTTATGCTGAGTATACAGAAGCATCCCATTGCTCAAGAATTGAGGATGAGACTCTTTTTTTCTAGAAGG
>VZTV01081137.1:2193-20108 GCA_013400875.1 Anhinga rufa | reverse complement strand
TTACATCCCCCAAATGTACTTCATTCATGATAAAGATGGTGTAAGCATTAAGCAGGGAGCTGACATCACTCTCACTGAACAAGATCAGAGGGATGGAGCAAATGAAACCTCAAAAACCAGTCTGTACTTGTGCTCCCCATCTTGTTGTCATGCAACAGTGGGTATCCGATAGAACAGCTATTACATAGGTAGTAATTTTGTCCAGGATTCAATATCAGCTATGGCTCCAGTTAAAATGACACTGCTCCTTTTGATGGGGTATTTGTTTGTTTGTTTTCACAAAGTTGAGAATGCAGCGTTATAATCCTGGTTAGAACATGTTTAGTATAGGATTTGTAATAATCTTGTTATAAACAAATTTGCCTGAAATCATACTCGGGCACAATTTCAGTTTGTCTATGCTGAAGTGTGTTGGATATCCCTCTCAGAAAAGAGGACTGGATAGAGCTTCCTCCGTAGTCCCTGTACTTGAGGGTATTAGGTTGATAATTACACATACAAGAGATGAGCATGCAGGGTCTGTAACTGGTTTACCAGTACTAGTACTGCAGCAGACATGGCAGAGCTCGCTCTGTGAATTCAAGGACATGCCTGAAAAAGTCATCTGTACCCTTCACTATTCAGATGCCTGGCAAATGTTTTAGGCTGTTATCTCAACTACCATTGCGCCAGCCTGTTGAAACTGCTGGTACTAAGTATATCGCTTTCTGACTGTACTAAGTTCAGAATTTGTCTCTTAAAATTGTTATGATTGCAGTCCTAACCTAAGCAGTGATAACCAGGAATGGAACTTGATCCTGGCAGCACAGGAATGCACAACAAAATTTAGTCTTACGTATCTAATTGAGTTAATAGCTGCCAACCGCTTCTCAACTTTTATTTTCTTCACTTGAGGCAGAACAAAAATAGATGTAGTTCTTATAAATGTAGTATCTATAACTCCTTGACCACGCATATAACCCAACCAGTGGTTCAGTTGTTAGAAATTTGCTGAATTCATCATACCAGAGTTTTTTGTATTTTCCATAGCACAGGTTTGAAACTAGGGAAACTGAAAAGGGGGGGTGGTTAAAGAAATCTCATGCCATTCCATGGTTCTATTTTTAATAGCATATAACACGATAAATGGCAGAGCACTGAAGAAGAGGGCTATAATTCTAGCTGGGGTTTCTGGCAGAAACCACAGAGTACAAGTCTGTACTGTTATGGATTAAGTCTGTATTATTATGGATTAATGTTTAGGATTTGCAGAATTTTAGCAGAATCCCAAATTATGATGATGACAATGGAGACAAAACTCTGGGAAAGAACAACTGTCCGGCTACAGGAGGACATTTTGTCATCTATTATTTTTAGGGTTGTGAGCTTTAAACATTCCCACATACTCTATTTTTATCTAATGAAGTTTACAGAGCTTGAATCCAAATATCAGAACGTTAACAGAATTAGGGGGAAAGCTTTCAAAGTTGTTTGTCAGATGTAATTCTGAGTCTGCTTCACTTTTATAATGGCTACCCAGGGAAAACTCTGCATACTGTTCAGAGTACATACTCCAATGTTTTCAACTACTCCTTAATGCTGAGGAAACTCAAACTGATAAGGCTCTTAAAACACAATTTTTGTGATGCATAAAAAATTTCTAATTAAAGAGTGGCAGGATCACTCAGCGGAGGCCTGTAGACTAGAACCAGTCCAGTTTAGAGCATCTTTAGAACACAGAGGTGGTAGCATTTTTACCAGTGGGAACTCTGCCTAAAACTCCAGGATTGGACTGTGAATGGAAACCATGTTAGCGAACTAAGTTCCCTCAGTAGCAGATAAAGATTCCCTCCTTCAGCACAGGCTGGGGAAGCTCCACCCTAACTGTGCAAGATCTTAACTGCTGAGGCTGTGATTAATTGTTTCTAAATTTAGACATTTAACTGAGGCACCTAAGTTAGAAGTTTGGTCATCCTAAGCTCCCATTACCAGCAGTGGAGACTGATGAGTATCTTGAGAAAGTGAGTCATGCCTCAAGTGTGCTGAGTCAACCCTTGAAGGATACCCAGCTCTTCTGTTGACTGCAGAGAGACCACAAGGGCTTCTAATTCAGACATTTTGGTTAAATGAATAAAACTACTTGGGTTAAATCCAGGCCAAGGCTAGAAGGGAAATGATGAATATGTGAAGAATTGTGTTGCTGGGGCTAGAGCAGCAATAGTTGGAAGTGCTAAGGGTCCAAAGCTTGGAGTTACCTTCCTTCTGCTAATATGTCCAGCCATGGCTACCACAGCCGTGGGTATGTAGCGTGTCTAGATTTTACTGTTGAAATGATCTGCAGCAACACTTTTCATAGAGTTTTTATATAAATTGTATGCTTGGCATTAACATCCTGTTTTTGCAGAAGGAGGAAGAGAGAATATAGGGCTAGAGTTGCCATGATCAGAGATGCTGGTTTTCCACTCACTTATTCAGATGGCATTAATTCACATTGTTACTTGTGGGTGACCTCAGTGCGTTTTTCTGAGTAAAAACTTCAGTATGTTAGCTTTTGTTACAGAAGCAGGTAACACATAAAAGGCAAAATGAAGCAATGTTGCAGGAAAGAGCATGTAATTGTACAGTCCAGGACAGAAACCGGAAATTGCCCTAAAACTGTGTATCTGTATTTTGAAGACTTTCTTTATCCTCTAAAAGGATGCGTAATGCTTAATGACTATGAGATGAGAGATCAAACTGTAACTAACGGTTGTCTCTCTTTTCCTTGCAGAGTGAATTAGATGTATCCTTTTCAGTATCAGAAATCCATCTGTCTGTCATCTCTTTTTGGTCTACATTCCAGTTCATACTGTCTTCATAGCACTGGCTGTCAAACAGTCAAGACAATGCAGAGGTTTCACAAATTTTGCTCTAAGTAAGTAGCACCATTTTGGCACCTTTCTGAAAGCATGGCTGATGAGTTCATGGGGTCACCTATTTAAATCCTCAGTCATTAAGATAAGCTTAGTACCATTTAAACTGAGACAGGGAGAACTTGCTTAGAGAGAGCTAAGTACCATTAACACCTAGAAGTGAAAAGTTATATTAATGGGAGAACTTTCAGGCTTAACTAATTATTTCTTCAGGGTTTTACTTTTTTCTTTAAGTTTACAGTAAAATAGATATTGGAATGACTGCAATAATAAGAACTGAACATTATAGTTGTGTCTTGAGCCAAATAGCAGTAGCATCATTGTAAGATTAGGTTTGCGCTTTGATCTTGCTTCATGAAAGTCTAGGTGAGTTTTACTTTCTGTATCAATGGAAAGAGAGAAAGGCCCAGGAGGAGGAAATTTAGGAAACCAGGCATCACCACACATACCATATTCTTTCCCCTCCCCTCCTTACACAGCTGTATTTTCATGTGTATGATTCAAAGTAATTTAGTTTATTTACCTTATTTAAGAATTAGTACATATAAAGAACATAGAAAAATTCTGTAATTTTTCTTGTAATTTTTCTCACTTCTTTACTGGAAAAAAAAAATAATTATGTTACCTTTGTAAATATTTTAATGCTTACTATGTGTAGAAAGTCTGTCTCATTTACTGAATTTACGTAAATATATATGCATGTATAGGTATGTGTATGTACACTGTCCATATTTCCTTCCTGAAATTTCACAAAATGCTGTGGTATTAGCATAATACTCCCAAATTCACTTATAAAAGAGCAGTAATGAAATTTCAATATGAAGGGACTCCTAAGGTCTCTGAGTGGTTGTGTAACTACATAATTTGTATTCAGTTATTGTAGTTAAGGATGAGACCGATGTGTACTTGTTCATGAGCGTCGCTGAATTAGAGACTACCCTGACCTATTCAGTAATTATACATAAAAATAGCCCCATGTGTTTCCATATAGCGTACTTCGAGTCTGCAGTTACCTGATTCTTCTTATCTTAGATTGGAGTACTGATGATTCTAAATTCTGCCTGCCTCTAGTAATGATTTTCATACCGAGAGGAATTTCCTGTTGCTATACACTTACAGTTATCACCAGTAGCCCATTTAATAGCTGAGAGAGGCTCCGGTGTATCCAGCAAGTTTCTGCATACAGTGCTAGCCCGCATTATTTAAAGAAGTTGCATTACATGCTCACACTAACGTTTGCAGTGGGTGCGATACAGTGTCTGAATGACTCCTGTAGAAATTAATCTTCTACATGGGTCTGTCTGCATGAGGGGGTGAATATAAATATTTGGAAAATAGCAGTGTACACAAATACTGGTAGTAATATTGGAAAAGCTCAGGTCTGATAGGTCTCCCTCAGCATGTATGACATCTGCATGATGTACGTAATTTTTCCATTCAGAAATGTACTTCTATACACTATACATTTCAGGAACAATTTTTAAATGAAACATTTTACTTTTATATACATACAAAAATAATTCCCCCTTTTAGGAAAAAGAGCTTTTCGTAAGTTGAGAGGATACATAAAATAGTTGAAGTGAGATAGCCTCAACATTAAATGTAAAGCAGAGGTGTAACGATGAAGAAGCAGGCTGTTCAGGATTGTATTTATTTTTGACAACAGCTTGAACAGCCAGCCCAGAAGAACAATCTAAGATCTGGACCACAAGTGTTTTAGATGTTAATGCAGTGCAAGCAATAATGCAGTAATATGCTTTTCATAGTGTGTAAAATAATATCCCCACCTGGGTTTAAACCATTTCCTTTGCCAAACAGTCTTAAGCTAACTCTTATATTCAGTACGGCTAGCTTGGATGCAAAATACCTGATGGATGAAATACCGGCTGAAGGTCTGTAACAGCGAACAACAAGTAGTATTTACAGAATCTTTGTATACGGAGTATCTGGCGGAAGACTGTCATGATTTCCTGCCTCTGTGCTATTATTTTTGTGTATAAATCCATAGGAAGTTTATTTCAAAAGTGATAGTGGCTATTCTATAAGAAAGTAGTGTTTACTAACATGAAAAAAAATAGTAGGAAATTGCACGAAATCAAAAAACATGAAAACCAGATCATAATAGTTGAAGGCTATTCACTCATGCACAGAGCAAACCCCAGGTAAATCTAAATGCTGAGACCGTCATGCAATTAAAAAGTTCCTGGAGTGCACGCTAAGCCTGCAGCATGTGTGCTGATTCTTAAAGCTTCCCCAGCCACAGCGCATCACCCCGTATTCCTGCTAACGCGGGACTCCAGCTTTCCTTCAGGTGTGAACACCTGAATGCACCCACATCTGAGCTTGCGTTGTGGCCTGAGGCCGGAGTCAGCTGTCAGGAAGGGCACCTTGGGCCCAAGGCAGAGACTGGGTCCAAGCTGAATTCTGTCCAACAGGATTCATACGTAATACTTGTATGTATGTGTGACGTAGGTGTGGGCGATACATGAATGACAATGCATGAACAACTGCACAGTTCTCATGCATACCGCAAAAATGAACACTGATTAGCTACTAGGCGATTAAGTAACTACTTTAGATTAGCCTTGCTTTTTACAGAAGCTTTTATGTGTGAATTGTCAAGCATTTAGGCATTATGTGATGTCCACTTTCATTCTGAGACACAGGCAGTCACTTACTTAAGGGTACCTATGACAGAGTGACCTAACATTTCTAAACTTGTTTGGCTTGTTTTTAAAATACCTGTAAATAGTGGTCTTGGGCTAATTGAATGAACAAGTACTGAAATTGTCCTGGGGCTGTTGCTTCCTGCTGTGTTAATAGCACTGGATGAACCTCACTTCTGCATATGACATAAAACGGTGGGATTTTATGTAGCTCTAATCAAGCTTGGATGGTGTAGGAGCTACTTTCTTGCCGTGATGATGACAAATAAGTGTTGCCGCAGCAGCTTTGTAGGGAACAATATGCTGGTAAGCACAGGAGTTTCTAAAATGACAAAAAGTTGACTTTTCTGTTCCTTGAACTGGTGAAGCAAAGCTTACTTGGAGGCACATTATTAACTTAGGGAAGAAACAGATACTTACGTTCCCCTTGTGGGAGGGGAGGGGGAAGACAGGGTGCTGTAGGACCAAGCATTTGAAGAATGTTGTCTTGATCCAAAAAAACCATTACATTACATTGCAGCTAGCTGCTGCTCCTAGGATAGATAAAACCCTTTGATACAGGGAATGCTTCATATGAATCAACCGTATTCTTCAGCCCCCCGTGGAATAACACTTTCAGCATACAGTGCATTTAAAGAATAAGAAAATTGAATGATTAATTTATTCTGAGGATTTATAAGGATACACTTCAGTTTGTGCTGTAAAATAAGTGGATGAAATGGAAACCTATAAGGATTAGCTTAAAATTGTTGTTCATTAAGGAAAAAAAGGTTCCCTCTAGCTCTGTGATGTAGGGGGCCATGAAAATCAAAGTTTTGTAATGCTGTATGCTCAGTAGGAAACCATCTGCCCCACTAGTACTGGGGCAAAACTTTTGTTTGTGCTCCTGGGTGTGTTACCTGATCACAAGGTGTTGGCTGCACTTTATCATCTCTTAAGCCTGTACACACCCTTAATTATTTGCCTGGAAAATCCCGAGATATCTTAAAATGTCTCCAGATGAAGAAGTTATTTATCACATGCAATTCCAAAACGTGCCTTTTTCCTTTCTTTCTGTTCTCCTTCCCTTCTCCCCCACTTAACTCTCTGCCTATATAATGTTTCAGGGAAGGAGACAGAAGACTGTCACATTTACCTCCTCTTAGTATGTACGTGCCATAACTCTTTGTGAGAGTAGAAATTACCATTTATGTCTTAAATAAGGGCAGCTCTTAAAGTTACCAAAAGCCAGCATAACATTTAAATACCACTTGTAGCAGGTGCTGTTCACCTTTGCTGCTAGGTACACAGCCACCACGGCATAGACCAAAATCCGTAAACCAAAGATGGTGAGGGCTCACCTTTTGCCTAGGCCGACAGCTTACAGGTATTTCCTGTCTGGGTGCTCTGAAAACTTTATTATTATAGACTTTTATCTACAAACGCATGGGTTAATACATGTTTTCTTCTGCATACTCGCTTAAAAATGCCTGTTCCACCTCTGCATGCATCTAGTGAAAGTCTCTTAATCCTCCTTTGTGGGCAGCCTGGATTCTTGCTGGAAGCAGGACCTTGAACGACAGCTCTGGGTGGTGCACAGGGCAGCGCGCACAGCGAATACAGCTTTTCCTGTTGCCAGTTGCTCACAGTGGTTTGCTTCACTGCTTTCAGCTGGGTGTGGATCTATGACTTCAGGGCTTTAAACCTTGAAATTTAGGGTCACTTGCCAAACAAGTGACAGGTGGGGAGGATGAGCCTTGCTGAGGATCAGAGATAGCTACATATCCTGCACTGGGCAGGGCAGTCAGACAAGAATGGCTAAGCAGTGTCTGCATGACGAGACGTAACCGTAGAGGATAGTCATGAGACTTACAGGAAGGGGAGAAAAAGCCAAGGTTGCTGCTCCCTGTGCAATCTGACTGACTGCCAAGAACAGCATGGTAAAGGGAGGTGGGAAGGGAACTGAGAAAGGAAGCCTGGATGTTAGGCTGAGGGTAAAGAATGCTGTGAGACCTTCCATAAATCAAGATGAGAGATCTTTCCAGAATGGTATTAGTGTCCCCATTCAAACTGCAGGTGAAATCACTGTTTCTGGAACGATGACTAAGGGATTAACAGGTTACAGATGGACAGAAATCATACCACTGAGTTTTCTGTAATGCAGTAGGCCAATTTTCAAATAACCCGGAATGGCCCTGCAGGCAAATTGACGTCTCCTTTAACCTTACTGCGTTTGAGCGGAAGAGCTGCAAGGCACTTACTGGTACGTGTGCAGTTTTCCTTCGTTGTGGTATCAGCTCTTTAGGAAATGCAGCAGGGAAAGAGCAGTGTTAAGTGTTTGAGAAAGTTTTCTCAAACAAGGTGATGCAGAAAAATAAGGCAGGAGTGGCGCATTGCTGTATCATCACGGATCCTGGTTGTTCCAGTCTTTTGGGTTTTAAATCCTGGGGCTCTCAAAGAAAGAGGAGGGCCTGGAGAGACGGGAGCTCTCGCTCTGCTGTGGGGACTGGAACACTGTGAGTCCATGGTAGAGTGTAAAAATTAAAAGCCAGGATGAGCTGGCTTTATCGCTTGTTGAAACCTGCATGGAATGTTATCAGACTTCATTAACAGATGCTCCTGCCCCTGTGTACAGCAGTGCCAGAGGTGAACTAAGCAGCAACAGAAGAGCTGTCTCACTAAAAAAAATCTCATATTACTGGAATAAAGAAATCCTAACTTTTCAGATTAAAATGTATGTGTAAAGACCAATTTACTTGAAAAGAATACCATAGGAAGAAATTTGGCTTGAGTCTTTAGTCTGCCAAACAAAGTAGAACAACTACCTTTGACTGTGGAACCACAGAAGCTGAGGCTGCTGAAGTTTTAAGGACAGTACTGCTCCTCAGTATTGAAAGGCCCAAGTCTGATTTTTAGAAGCAATTTTGGCCTACGGTCAGACTCAGGAAGAAGTCTCGTATGTAAAATACGACATAGAATTAAATTAGGTGGTTAAGTTTAGGCCAGCAAAATAGAAGCTATCTGATGAACTGTGAACATACTGAAGATCCTGGCTGTAGTTTCTCTTCCTCACATAACAGTAACTAGTAGTAAAGTTACTTGGGACCTGAATTCTGCTACTACACATACCTAGACAGGCCGTGCCCTTGGTCAAGCAGAACGCCTTTGTTGGAGCCGCGATACAAGTGCTTACCCTACGTAATTGCACAAATATGCAGTAGCACCAAGTTGAGCCCAGAGCCCTCATGACAATTTGAAACAGCAGGGGAAGGTGACAGCCTGCTCACTGAATTCTCTCCAACTTGAACATACAGGTTTTCCCAGCAGTTCCACCTGAGCAAGTTCAAGCTTCTACTTGTCATCTCTTAGAAGGGTGGTCACACACAAGGCTGACATGAGATACTCTGTGCCCCTCTTCTTGCTTTAACCTATGCAGCAGAAGCAATCGCCAAGACAGGGACAAAAACTTCAGCTTCTCTCATTGCCGGGCTAGGCTGTCATACTCAAGAACTTTTACAGACAGCAGTAGAACCGTAAGTAGAAGGCAGCAGGAGCAGCTGCTACCAACTCAGCTAAGCTTGCCCACAGAGAAGGGTGGGTTTGGAATTCCCCAGGCGGAGGAGGGGCTCAGCTTCTGTACCCTACAGGTTTCAGGCAGGCAGCACCTCTACTGTGACATTTTAAAAGAGACTGAGCCACTTGTCATTACCTTTAGTAATGACTTGGGCTTCTGAATCCCAGAGAGGATCACAGAAAACCCCCTCTCTGCACTCCCAAGTACTGGCTTCAGCCCTGGTTCTCTAGAACCTGTGAATTGTTTGATGGGTCTGGCTTTCACCACTCATTGCAGGGAAAATAAAGCACCTAACTCAGATTAAGGAATTCCCTTCTCAAAGCCACGAGCTAAAAAATGAGGCTTGAGGATGTTCAATGTCACTTAACTTAAATCCAGTTCTTGAATTCAGACCTAAGACAGTTACTTCCACGAGCTTGAGTCGTTGCAGCTCTGGTGGTTTAAGGTGTTGTCTCCCGCCAGTTGCATTTACCACCTTGGAGGAAAATACATACAAATACGTGGCCCCTCAGCTGCTGTCCTATACAGTTCAGTACTCGCAGAGTTCCTGCTCTTCGGCGGAGTGGCAGGGCAGGCTGCTGTAGTTAGAGCTACTCGAACTCGTGAGACAGAGTAGCCCTCTTAAATGTCTGAGTCATGTTCAAAAAATGAGACTTGAGCTTTATCACGCTGAGCAGAGGAAAACATCGATGCCTTCAAAAACCTGGCTCTTGCAACTCCACTGATTAGCATGGAAGTCCACTAACATAAATACAAGGACTAGAGCAAAACCGGACAGTCTTCCTGAGCTCAAACCGTAGCGTCAAAAATAGCGTAATGGGCAGAGAAGGCACTCAAGAGACTCGTATCAAAGTTGGAGATAAGTGTTGAAAGAGGTACTTAGAAGTTCCTGTGAAGTACCTTGCTAGCTCCACTGCAGTAGTCCTCAACACACAGGCAAGAACTAGAAAGAGCAAAATAAAGGCAAAGCTGCTCTGTTGAGCAGAGCGAAGAACACACTTAAAGAGCAGCAGCAGGTGGAGAGCAAGGCAGATGAAGGGTTGGTTATTCACGCCTCTGCGTGTGTATATGCACGTCAGTTGGGCATAACAGGTGTGCCCAGCAGGCTTTTTTGCTATGCCTGTTTCCATTTCAGGTTCTGGTTCTGAGTAACCCTTTGCAGTTGTTCAGGGGATACAGAACACACTCACGTAGGCAGAACGCGCGCCACTTAATACCCGAGTAAGGCCTGTCAGCTTCTTTTTGAGACAGATGCTGTTAGATAATGGTAAGGACAGACAGACATGGGTATGGACAGATGTCACATATCACAACAGTACAAATTCATATTGTTTCAGGTTATTCTCCTTTAGGTGAGCACTAGAGATTATAAATATCTTTTGGAAAGTATTTAAAATATGACCCATTTATTTACTTTTGGCTCTTTGAGATTTATTACTCAATCAAGGACAACTTTACCTATCAGCATATTCCTCTTAAGGTGTTTTCAAGCACATCAAATAGCGTTAGTAACTTTGGGTAAGGAAAATTTGAGAATCAAATTTTAAGTATTGGACTGACAATTACTTTTCTAAGAAGAAATGCAGAATATTTGCATCTTCACATTCCAGGTTGTTATCCCTTGATAGCAGTTTATGTTCAAGCATGTGGTACTCAGGCAGACAGTAAAATCACCCACCTACACCTAAGTTCAAGTTTACCTTGCTTTTCCTACTACGTGGTCATCTTCCAGGATGGGATACCGCTGGGGCTTCAGCTTCTCTGCTACAAACTTTTTGACAAATCTGTGATCAGAAAAAAAGCATCAGTTGAACTGTTTCCCTGGCTCTATTAGAATAAAGAGCTAAATAAACTCAAATAAATTAAGAAATACCTATTTTTGTAAACTTTGACTGAGGTGCCCAAGATTTTCTCTGAATTATCTTCGTGGTGTTCAAAATATCCTTAACTTGAAATGTTTCTAGATCATGTTCAATTTGGACAGAGTGCACATCATTTTGGATGAAATGGTGCTAAATGGTTGCATTGTGGAAACCAACAGGAACAGAATTCTTGCCCCTCTGTTTGTGCTTGACAAAGTGGTGGAAAGCTAGGAGGGTGCAAGGCCGGCTACAGTGTTTTCCGAAAGATGGCGAAACCACCGGGAGCATACTGACAGCAGCTGTCTGATGTCGTAAAACCGACTCATGCAATATTCAGATTAGTTGGAAAATATTTCCTGTTTCTCCTATACCCTGCCTACCTAATGGAAAGATAGAGCCAGACATGAAGTGGAACCTTCGATTTCAGAGGCAGCTTTATTGACACCACAGAAATCTTTCTCCAACAGTCAACATTTTTTAAAATTGACTGGGGATAAAATAATGGGAACTTGCACGTGACCATCTAGATACCTCTTGGAATTACGTAGCGTTGTGCCAGACCTAGGAGAAGACAGAAAATGAGGAAATACAAATTCAAACGGAGTTTCAATGCTTCCTCTAAGCACCAACTTGCTTTTTTTTTAATTTTCATACAAATGTACTGTAAATTAAAGTTCTCTAACTTTTATTACCACTTTTAAACTAGATTCAACTTTCATTAAAAAGCTGGTTTCACTCCCTTTTCCATGTAAGTCATGGTTACAAAAGAAACATAAATAACAGAAGTATAGATGCATTTAGTATTCCTGCATACCGTGTAAGTTGTAACTAGAAGTATTTGGCACTTAAATACTATATTAATAAAAGATAATTAAAAGTTTGATCATCTTTTACCATGTTGGCTTCATAAATTACAAAGTCTTTCCTATTTTGGCACACCAGTGCATTTTTTTCTCTTGAATGTTCTATCCCTGCATCATGATTGAAACATTTACAAACGATGAATAACAAGAGATACGCAAGTTTCTCAGTACCAGGCTAGGGACCAAATCACATCTTCCTTGTGGAGTAGGAGGATGTAGCTCCTACGCTAAGTTGTATTCACAGGCATACAACACGCTGATTCATACCGCTACACTACACTGTCAGTCACTGAAGAGTCAGCAACCTGAGCTTCCTTTCACGTACCTCGCTCCTCCTTCATAACCTCCACACCAACGCTACGCATAACCTGGTACTGAAAGGGCAACGTACTGCGTGAGCTTCACGTGTGAGAGCACCTAACGGTCACATCTAAACTGCACCCAGAAACCGGGGTCGAAGGAGCAGGGAGTGGTGTGTGGGAGAAGAGTCCACACAGCTTTAAAATAGTAACGCATTCAGCAAAACAAGTTGACATTGGATGTGGAGCAGACACTTGCACCCAAGGTTTACGCAACTCCTTTGTTGAAGCACAATAGTCACAGGAGTGGGGGAGAGGGGTGGGGTGGAGATTCCCCTGCAGTTTTTCATGGGGGAAAGCTTCAAAGAAGATACCTGTAAAGTCCGATGAATAATGCTATGAAAAGAAATCTGGCATCAACCTGACTTCTAGGTGTGAGGCACAATCTTTTGGCGAGCCCCCCCCAGCAGTGGTCCAAGCAAAGATTGTCGCCATAGAGAACTGGCACAGAACAAGACTTACCACATAGATTCAACTAAAATAAGAATTTTTCTTTTCTGGTATCAAGTCCTTAAAGATCTTTAAAGACACATTAGCATCTTGCTTCACCTTACCGTAAGTCACTTCTTACCACTAAATCCCTCGCCACGTGCTGAAACCAAGACAAGCTCTCCATCTCAAGTAAAGCAGCATCAGCCACGTCAGCTGACCCAGTTTTGTATCCCAACGTAATGAAGAACTATCGCCTCGGGTCGCGCGGGCCCACCGAGGAGCACCAAAGCCTGCCACATGCAGCATTACCGCTGCCAGAGTGGTTCTTAAAAAGTCGCACTGTGTAATTTAGAAAAAAATTTGAGCACAGAGATGAGTCCGTGAGATCAGTTTTTGCCACGTAGTTATTTTAAACCTTGAAAAAAGCATGGCAGATCCTTCAGAGCGTGTACAGAGGTTTAGTAACATAGGTATAACAAAGTATTCGGAGGAGACGGTTTAATATGTTGCAAACATTTTAATGATTACTTTTGAGCTTACACATTGGGTGTTTTTTTAACCTCAAACTGCAACAGTTAAATAAATGTTTATAATATACAAAGAATACAACCAAGAGTAAAACTTGCTTTAAGTGTGCCTTGCGCTAGGAACCAGTGTTTTTTAATAGCTTTATTGAGCTGCACAAACACACTTAAGGATTTGATCTTTATAGCAGGGCATTTGAGAAAACAAAATATATTCCCACTTGAAAGAAAAAAGAAAAAAAAAAGGTTGTGCATGATTATATGCAAAAACCCACTAAAATACTCCAATAGTGCAGGCACCGTTAAGGAAGAAAAAGCTGGAGATGCCCATTAAATCTAAGTTTTAAGGAAGCAAGTTTCTGACCAGTTAGCTTAAAGCCAGCAAAACAGGGATCAGTGATGGCAACTGTAGTGTACAAGGTATTAAATGACAAACTTTACACAAATACACTGTTAGAAATTTGTATCGGTGAACACTGAAAATCTGATGATCTGTTCTTTGGAACAGTCAAACAGAACCACCTCAATTTCCAGTTGTGCAAGCCCTTGAAGCGTCACACAGTGTTCTGTGCCAATTTCTTGCTGGCTGTGTAGTTACAAGGATTTATTTTGTCATTAGCAGCTAACAAACTTATTCCACATGTTCCTAAAGCCTCACAGGTGAAAAAAAAGGCAAGTCTCGTCAGAGCACAGCGTGGAGATCATATTTTTTGCACACAAACACAAGAGGCTTCACTAGGATCAAACACCACTTTCTCATGTCCCATACTGCAGTCAGCAGCTCAGTTGAGATGGAAGCCTTTCTCCATTGTAGCAGCTAGCAGGCGCTCTCTCATGATCTCCTCAGAAGAGTACTCAGGCAGCTTTAGATAATGCACACATGTATTCACAGATGGATAACTTGCATCTGTAGCATCGACCTGAGGAGGAGAACGAACATCAGCTACTGCAGTTGTTCCCAGCACTCGGTAGGGAAGTTAGAAGTTGTAAGGTCCCCTAATTCATGGTATTTACCACATACATAACGCCAGTTGTCAAGAATCGGCAGCATTGGGAAAGCTACAGACCAACTTATATTTACTTTATATGTACGTCAATTCTTTGATATTCAAGCGTGAAGTCCGAGAACTGAGCCAAACCAGAGGGTAGTACCGAAAGCTTAGCATAGTGTCATACATTAAAAACAAACCAACAAACATCAGTGTTATTTCTTAACGTAGCAATGATTACATTCAAAAGCCAGAAGAGCTGGTTTGAAGGGCAACCTGAAGAAGCCATACCTTGCGTACAACGGTGAGCCGGGGATGTAGGTTTGCCAGTCCTCCTGGTGGGAGAGTTGAACAACCGGTGGTGAACTGGAGAAAAGCCTTCCTTTCATCCGAAGACATACCACACAAGACTCTCACAAATCGAAGGAATCCAGGGCTTAAAATAAAATAATTAGTTATGATAACATTAAAAGTGTGGTTTTTAATATTCCTTAACTTCAGACAGTACAATTACGATCTTTAGTCATGTCTAGGCAGTCATTGTAAGATTCTAGTGCCCGTTCAGTACTGAGTTAAGAACAAAACATTATAAAACCCGTAAAAAATACTTCTTTTATCTCCCTGCCAAACATTACACAGAAAACCATAGGTAAATAAGAACTTTTCTCCAGTCTTATCTTGGAGTGTTATGTGAGTATCTTGCGTATCAATGGGTAGAGAAGTCGACCCAGCTCAAACCTATTCTATGAGATGAATCAAACTGATTATAGTCTTTTTCTGTACCACTTCTGCAGAATAAAGCCACTTCAATTTATGTTTGATTTCATTTCTATCCTGTTAAAGACCCTCCTGCGAAAAAAAATAGGAAAAATGTAACAGACTACAATAGATCTTCAAGGAATCCTCTAGATTCCACTGCTTTCATCCATACCAGCCCAGGGAACACGGGGGAGGAGAGAGCATGAAGAAAGCACAGCCTGCTGAAACGCGCTCTCAGGCATCAGGCACTGTATTCTCAGCTGCATCTTTGCGTGCAGGCCAGGGACAATAGAAGAATCGCTCCACACAGCATCTTAGACTGACGAGGACCCTTCAACATGCTTACACTAACACAGTTCCAGAAGCGATTTGTATGTTGTTGCTACCAAACACGACAAGCAGCCAAAAATCCCAAACCCAACAAACCCCAAAAACATCGAGACGACCTCCTGATAGCCAATCACCAGTATATTTGTTCCCTGCATAGTACGTTTTCTTTTTTAACTGCACTTGAAGAGAAAGAAATAAGAAATAAGGGACAAATAACAACTATACCCAACTGAGCAGAAACTATAACCACCACCAAAGATTAAAGTAAAAACCCTAAAATGCTATTTTTAATAGCCTGTATTAGTTAGCTGCCATTACATTTCCACTAGTTGTTCCCTTTTTAATATTTTAGATTTTTTTATCCCCTCTCATCACAGAACCACCAAGTACCTTCTACCCTATCCATTGTAACATACACGGTTATTTAATGGAGTTTTGGCCAATCACTTGCTCTTCAGTGACCACCACTCTCATCCCATTTAGCAGCTTTATCTAATGAACGTTCTGGACATTGTGTCACTTCACGTATCTTTTAGCTACTACTTGAAAATCGCTCAGAATGTAAGTACCTATCTCGTGTATATCCCAGTTTCGGTTCAGTATAATTGATGATATCCTCAGCTGCCCAAGAAGGTGATTGATTTCCACAAAGAATCATCTGAACTTCTTCATGGCTGAAGGAACTCAGCTTCTCCATTGGGAAGACTCTATTGAAGCCATCTTTAATTTACACAAGATACAGTTATAAACATAAGTCAAAAGAATGTTTATAAAATAACGTCAGCATTTCAATTATCTTTTAAGCAAACCAGAATCAATCAACAGTTTCTTAATTTAGGTAATGGAACCTCTTCAAAATTAAAAATGGCATAACTAACACAAAGGTGTTCTGAAATAAGTATTTAATGCATTCTTAATTTAAAAGTCTGGTTTTGAAAGCCATTCTATGCAACCACTTTAAGCCAGCACACCCTGAACACCAATTAGTGCACCTAACAGCATACATATTCTGCTATATTTAAAATTACCTCTGAATGCCTCCATCTGTTTCTGTATACCAGTATGCATGCAGAAGTCAAACATGAGATCTACGTATTCCTCTGCATTATCCATTGTTACAGTCTGCAAAGACAACAGGTAAATACCGTAAAGAATTCACTGCATTAGAGTTACTGCTGCAACAGTAAAAATTCAGGTACTGTTTAAATTGTAAAGGTAGGTTGTTTCCTTACCTCATCTTCACCACCTGGCTTGAGATCCACAGCTGTAAACCCATATACTTTTGACGAAGGGCAAAACTGAAAATTCAGACTTCAGAATACAAAGATGGTTACTAACTGCAAACAAGTCTGCTACTGCTTTTGCAAATACACCAGATTTATAAACTGCACCCCACGCACCCGAAAGCATCCCACTACCTTGCAAACCGCTGTTTGTGGATTGTTTGGTGTGTACGTGAACAGCAGTACCACAGTACAGAGCGACAATTAGTAATGGACTGCACAGATAATGCATGCTTCGCATCTCTGGTACGCACTTGCGCGTACTCACCCACTATCTATTTGGATTTGATAAAGATAACTTAACCCTTGAAAATTTCAAGAGTTTGTTATCTTTAAGTTATCAGCTTCAAAACTACTGTTTAATTCAGTTCAAACTCAAAAAATCCTTTACATTAATTGCCAGCACTAACAGTTATAGAGCCACTTAACATTAGACATCTAGGCCCTTCAGTGGTGCTACTTGCTTTCTCTCCATAACAAGCCACGCTACAGTCTGCAAGGCCACAAGCAGTTACCGAACGCTGACTATGCAATCCCTGCGGCACAACATGATTTTACAACCCATAGTATTAGAAAAAACTACTCTCGTTTCAAACAAAGTAATTTAAAAACTACAGAAGATGACACCCTGACACAAGTTTACACAGGTATGAGCACTTTCACATCTTTAACATTTGCTGAAGGTCAGCAAATGTTCTGTTTAACACAGTTTCAAACACTGCACTGTGTGTCTATTAACACAATCTGAAATTCCAATCTGTCCTCTTTAAAAGCTCTCCAAAAAACTGCATAAATTCCATCATTATCATAGCAAAGAAATTACTGATTCACACTTTTCTAAAGGTCTTTACAAGTATTTGGGTGTGTCTAGAGAGTCATACAGCATTGCGGTGCAGCCACATTTAAGTTTAAACATTAAGAAACTGAGCAAGTAGGAAGAGAAAATCCTCAAACTAAGGAACAACAATATAGCTACAGATGGCAAACTGGATCTAGCTGCATCTCTAATGATTCCTCCTTGCAAGGATACTATTTAAAATGACGAAATCTTCATTTTTAATTATACATGTTGACATTTGTCTCTAACACAACACTGCATATTTATAAATAAATATGAAAACTCTTACCCCAAATCTTCTATACTAAGTGGAGGCCCCGAACCTGATGGATTCTTCAGCATTAATTCCTGTAGTTTTGTGTTCTTTTCATCTTCTGACAGACTTTTGTTGCTTAAAATCTGACGCCTTTTAACTGCAAGGTCCTTAATTTCTTTTAGAAACCTAGCTCTATGTGGATTTACTAATTCGAAGTCTTCCCATGTTAAAATTCCATTAAACCAGGCAGGAGGCTTCGGTTTTGGTGGATCAAGAATAAATTCTGATTTGGAGTCTTCTTCCAGACTTC
>VZTV01081135.1:6473-21592 GCA_013400875.1 Anhinga rufa | reverse complement strand
TGCCTGCTCTGCCTGCCCTGCCTTGCCCCGCCCAGGCTGCTCCAGCCCTTCCCAAGGCAGCAACCCTCAACACCCCAGCACCCCTTCAAATGCAAACTCCTCCCCATCCTCTGCTGGGGACATGATGAGCCTGGGGACCCTCAGGAATTGCAACAACCTTTCAGAAAAGCACAGCATCACCCCAAATCCTCTTTTTCCTTTGGGTCCTAGAAGAAAACACTCTGGAAACCCCCAGAAGTTTCCCGCTCTTCGTAGCAAATGCATTCAATGCATAATGCTCCCTCTTGGCAGCTGCCTATCCTCTGGCATTAAACCAGTTGCAGCAGGGCCAAGCACAGAGCAACCCCCTCCCAGCTCTGGTGCTGCCTGCCCAGACAGCTCTTGCCTGAAGTTTGTTTGGTTCCCCCATGGAAACCTTGCTTGTGTTTCTCCGCTCACAGCACCCAGGAGTCTCAGTGCACCCGGGGAGTAAACTCAAGCATCTGCCTGCAAGCTGCTCACTTACAGCTCACAAGGGAAATGCTGCTAGGAGGTTGCAACTGACTTTGTGAGGCTTCTCCCCTTCACAGCTTTTTGTGACAGTCACTGATGAAGTGCTGCCATTGGGGCTACCGAAGCCAAGATGGACAGACGCTGGATGTGAGGGTTTCAGCAAGGCCCTGGCACCGAGCTTACATTGCCAGCATGGTTACACAGCTGACGACACCAGGACAAACACATGCTTTGCCTGCAGGATCCTCAGGCCCCAGTGTTGGAACAAGGCATGGCCCCTTTCCTCCTGGTGTTTCATAGCTCCCAGCTATGTTTGCTTTACACTTTAGCGCCAAAGAAACAGCAGATGGCATGGCTTCCCCTTGCTCCCTCGCTCCGCCACGCGGCTTGCAGCACCCTCGGTGGCTGTGCTGGTGCCACCTCGCACCCCGCCAAGCACAAGCATGTTGCCACCATCCCGCTCAGAGTGCCAGCAGTGACCATGAGCACTGGCATGTCCGACAGCCCGGCTGGGGACTGGCTGGCAGATGGGCACTGACAGAGAAGGGTGAAGAAAGCAGCCTCTGCCCATTGTCACAGCTGCCCTTTCTGCCTTTTCTGGTTTCACTTCCAGATATTTTCCTAAAGCTCCAAGTTTAAGAGTTCCTGGTTACTGAATGCAGGGAATGCCCAAGGAGCTGGCCCATCCACAGCCCATCCTTGCACCCCCGTATCACAGGGACCACACAGCTGGAGTTTCTCCCCGCATGGCACAGGGGGTTCCAGTAGTTCCAGGGGTGCAAAGGGGGAAGGATAAGGGGTGAGCCGGTGATGGAGGACACACAGCCTCCGCCCTGTGAGTGCCAGAGGACAGAGCAAAATATCTGTGCTTGGACAGACCTTGCAGGGAGGCTGTAGCACACATGCGTGCCCCAATGGGAAGCTCTCAGCAGCCTGTCTGCAAAGCAGGGCCCCTGCTTGCTCCCTGGGAACTCACTGGATTTCCACCCCTTCCTGGTCCAACCCTGTCCCAGACCCCTTCTGTCCCCAGGCTCACCTCCCATAGGGGCTTCTGACCCAGCAGATGCCTGTTAATTAGCAGCAGCCAGCCCCAGCCCACGGCTGTGCCATGGGGAGGTAGGTGGCACCTGCTTTGCTTCCATGTCCCGCAAAAGCCTACCGGCCAAGGTACATCCACACAATTCCTCCCTGGCTGGGCAGCATGGAGGATGGGGACTGGGATTTTGGAGACTTCCCTCCCCAGATCTTGTACCCCACTGCCCTGCCCCACTGCGTGCACAATGGTTGACAGTGCAATACGTGTGACGGGGCAGGAGGTGCCCCTGGCACTGGCTCTCCTGGGAGCAAGCAGCCCCTGCCCGACTGCTGCCGGTCCCCGGGGAGCCTCGGCGAGGAGCCAGGCTTGGGGGCACAGCTCCCTCGGGGCTGGCAGGGGCTTGGTGGTGAGAGCCAACCCCCCAGCACGTTGCCCTGCCCGGCACTTAACAGGGCGCCCAAGCAAAACTGTTCGACATGGCTTCCCAGTGGGGAGCCCACTCAGGCAAACAAACCTGGCAGCCTTAATCTCCCCGGCAAGAGCCCGGCGGGCTGGAGGGTGGGTGGGAGGGAGGGAGGGGGCCGCAGTGGGACTGTGGCGGCCAGGCAGGGAGGCCGGGGCTTTTACCACACTCTCATTCTTTCGGTTAATCCTGACTTCACACTTTAACCTGATTGAGCCTTGTTTGGCGAGCCGGCTCCTCGCACGCCATGTGAGGGGATTAGGGCTGGACGCAGCGGGGAGGTAATTGCTTCCCAGCGGTGCTGGCCCTGCATCCTCCGAGCCCCCCGCCGCCTGCCAAGAGCGCTGGGGCAGCCTGGCAGCCCTCTGGCACGGTGCTCCCCTCGTCAGGCAGCCCGGCTTGGCAGCAACGGCTGGGGCTGGCTCCGCCGGCAGTGCAGAGGTTCGTCTTGCCCTGCATCAGCAGCCACCAGGGCACCTCTGTCCAGGTGAAAGTCACAGCCTGTGTCACGTCCCAGCCATGTCGGCGAGGACTGCGGAGGCACACTGTGGCAGGTGAGTGGCTTTCCACCCCAGCAGTGCCCGCACGCCCAGGACCAGCCACTGGCTCCAAGCAGGTGAGATGCAGGGGGTTGCTCTCTCCTCTTAATTTTTTCCTCCCCAGCTTCCACGCTGGAAACTCGTTAGCATCCGGTGGTCTTCCAGACTCTCTCCTGCTCACTGGGGCAGATCAAAGGCTTCAGCTGCTGCCAGGCTGCTGCTCCCATGATGAAAATGCATGACAAGTCCCTGCTCATGGGCCCCCAGCAGCTCCGCTCCACCAGCACTGGGACCAGCTGCTGCAGGCACCAACTTGGCCACAGCAACTGTCCACCGATTCTCGGGCAGACAAGGCAGCTGCCCTGGTAACCAGAGCCATACAGCTCCAGGCAGCACCAGCGTTTTGGGCTGGGATAGGTGCTCCCCAAATCCCAGCCTTGCCTCACCAGCGCTGTGCTGGAGGAGGCTGTGCCAGGATGCAGCCAGCATCTCCCCAAACCAAAGGGCCTGCCAGGGACTAACCAGCAAGGACCATGGCACCAGCAGCTATTAAGCAGCCCGGTGTCCCTCAGGTCACCCCACACGTGCTGTTTGTCCCAGCACAGCCTGCCCAGGGCAAAGGGACAGGCAGAACCAGGGCTGCCCCACCCGCACAGCTGCTCACACCACCACCTCCACTGCCTGACAGGTGACAAGGGCATGAAGGGACAGAAAGACTCCTGCATTATGGAAGATCGACAGACTAATCAGCACTCACATTAGTGGCCAACAGCCCAGAGTCCCCCCAGGGGTTTTGCACTGCCATTTCTCACTCCAGGGGAGGAGTGGCTGCACCCAAGCTCATGCTGGCATCAGCACCCACAGCCCCACACTGGGGGAAACAAGCGTCACCCACGTGTCCCAGCTGCACGATCCACACGAGGTGATGGACACGAGTCCCCAGTGCTGCAAGGACCCAGCGCCCAAGGATGGGTGTCCCATTGGGGAGCTACTCGCCAGAGGTTGGGGGCAGCTGCCCAGCTGCTGCATTAGCAGGGTGCCAGGATAACGAGGAAGGGTTTTGTCCACTATGTCACGTCACCTGCTCTGGTGCCCAGTGCTGGCGTGAGCAGGGCCCCACAGCCCCGTCTCAGGTTTAGGCTCCCATGGCATACCCCCAGCATTACGTCAGGCTGTTAGATTTTTAATGGACTCTGGCGGCCCAGCCGCCAGCACTGCTCCAATCTGGCCAAGGGGGACGAGACAGACCTCCCACCACCTCCACCCCTGCCTCATTCCACCAGCCCCAAGGTCACAGGGAGCCTGCGCGCTGCCTGCTGCTACCTGCTGCGACCCTGGTCCCTAGGGCTGATGGTGTTTGCGCAGGACAAGGTAGGATAGCAGAGCCTGATACATGGGTGCAAACAAGCCAGGGTGCAGCATGGTGGGCTCAGCATGAGCCCCCACCACTCAGGAAAGAGATCATGGGGTCTCTGGAAATGGCACCTTGGCAGGGGTCAGAAAGGGAAACGGGAGGGGATGGGACAGGGTCCAAAGCAGCATGGCAATGGGGAAAGGGGACATTATTTGTTGCTTTTCACAATACCAGAACAAGGCATGACCAGCACAATCATGAAGGCAGGCTTAAAATCACAGCTGAGAGTGACTCTTCCTAATTAGGTGGTGTTAGTCCGTAGGACTCCCAGCCACAACCAGCTCAAAAGGAAAATTAATAGAAGAAAAGCACAGAGATGCACCTGCAATGCCATGCTGTGGTGAGGAACACCTGCAGGCGGATGCTCAGTAGCTGGCTTCTGCTGCCAGGAGACCAGCTGGGCACACCTCTGGTAGCCACCACACTGCCCAGTGCAGGCTGCCAGGCACAGCTGATAGCTCAGCCACCCCTCAGCTGGCAGGGACTGTCACCCAGCAGGAGTCACTTCTGTCAGCCTGTTTGAGTGGGAGGTGGAGTTATACAACCCTTTTGCTCCTCAGAGCAGCATGGGGGATGTCAACCTGGGGTCAGCCTGATGTCAGCCTCCCCCACCCAGCCAGGGCAGGGTGCCAGCATCCCCGCTCCAGTCTCTGCCTGCCACTCTTGTCCCTGCCCCTCCTTGCGGGGGGGACAGCGAGTCGGGGGGTGCAACAGTTCAAGGGGGAACAGCTGGTGGCTGCGAGGAGCATCCCAGGCTGGGCGGCACAGCACAGCCCTCTCCGCTGGCAGCCGGAGCAAGCGCTTCATCAGGCAGCCCCAGCCGCCAACAATTACGTGCTGAGTAAATTGATGGGATATAATTGGACTATTAAGATCTCATTATCCTCCTGTCTCCGGGTGCCGCAGTCTGCAGTGCACTGGGGGAGACCACAACCTGCAGCCTCAGAAACTGCCTCCTGACCCAAACAGCCTTGATGGGTACTGGGGACAGGGTGCATGGAGCAGGGACGGTACAGCCAGAGGGGACAAGGATAGTGGCAGGAACCTGTATTGAGCACAAGAGACATCTCTGTGGCACAGTGAAGCGCTGTGCAAAGGCAGGTCCTAGAGATGAAGATCTCCAGGCATCCTTCTTCTAGCCACCACAGCAGCCTGAAAGCCACCACTGGCCTCTCCTGCCCTGTGCAGGGCTCATTGTTCCTGGGTGGCATGGGGAGTTTGGCTTCTATATGCACTTTCATGTGTGTCTCTACCCCAGCCCAGCTGGAAAGCAGGGCTCATGTCCCCACCTGCAAATTGCAGGGTCCCCGTGCCCTGAGTTGCACAGGCTGCGCGGCCCTGGGGGTCTCCTCCTCTGTGCCAGGGCCATGTACCTCATGTCCATCACCTGCTCACACACCACTCGGGGGGGTGTGGGGTGTGGGGTGGGGTGGGGGTGGTGGTGATGTGATTCCTGGCTGTGGGTTGATCCTCCCAAAGGGACCAGAATCCTCAGCACCTCTTGGCGGGCAGGATGACACACCAGGTCACGCCCACCGAGGTCCAAGCAACCATAAATGATCAATTCCCTTTGAAGAGCTGCCCCCATCCCCACCTGAGTTTTCTGCAGTAATATTTCATGTTATCTTAGTACCAGCAAAAGCGATGGATCAGAGCTCATCCCTGGCAGGCCGATATATCTAAGGACAAAACAATCCTTTGCTGGAGCAAGGCAACACACTGCTAGACATCATGATGTCGTATTGAGTGTCTCAGACCACAGACCTCAGTGACACAAGCCCAGTTAACAAATTCTGCCTGTCTACCGTGTACACATGGCAAAGGTGAACGCTGCCAGACCGGGGAGCAATGCTTCACATCACTCCCCTGCCGGGAAATGCTTCCCAAAGTGCGGTGCTGACCCCAGGCTCTGGCCCTGGCCCCAGCCCTTTCCCTCCTGGGAGATGCAGATGCTTCCCAAATCATTAAAGCTGGAGAGGTTTGTTGCTTGGACAGCCGAGCAGAGCATGTGTAAAATGCAACATATGCTCATGGCAACAGTTAGTAAGAAGACTCCCAGCCCTAGCATGGTGGTGCTGATTTAGCAAAACATTTCAGGACATGCATAAATCTCAGCAGCTTCAAAGGGATGCTGTTGACCCGTGCCATGACCTAGACCGCTGTCCTTACCAGAGCACCAACAACTGACACCAGCAGGTATCACGCAGCCATGCTGCCACAGTGCCTGCATATGCTGAGGGGGGCACCAGGGATGCCGAGGTGTGTGGGTGCATGCACCAGCAGCCCTGTGTTTGGGTATGGGGGAAGTTGGGAACATGCAACATCTGTTGCGAGCAGGATGATCTGCACAGGGAAGGCATTTGCATGAGCTGGGCTTTGCTGAGCAGCTCTCTGCGCAGGGCAGCACCTACGTGGTGGCTCTGGTCCAGCTCCAGCAAGAGGCAGCTCCCTCAGGGGTGTGTTACAAAGCCAGAGCCACGGGACTCATCCTCCTCAGGAAGGGGAATGCAATAGGAACAAGGGGAGCTGGCCAAGGAAAAGACAGAAAGGTGGGAGGGAGGGGGAATAAAGCATCTGCCACCCATCCTGGAGCCTCTTCAGAGATTGAAACAAGTTAAAAGCAATAGCTTTAATGGAAACACAAGTGAAATAACAAGCTGCAAACCCTGCGTGGCTGTCACTGCCCCATCCCGACACTGTCCCTTTGTTCCTGCAACCTCGTTATATGCGGGAAGGGTAGCTAAGGCACGGCCACCAGCTCCCCGGCATCCTGAAGCACCTCGAGAGAGCCACAGCACTCACTGTGCTCACTGCCCCATGGTCTGGCAGAGGCTGGGGTGGGCAGGGGAGTGCCCTGCAGAACGCTCCCGTGAGCAGCCAACCTGCTGCTTTCTGCAAAGGGACCTGCTGCGTAGCTGACGTCTTCCCCAGCTCACACTGACTGCTGGAAGAGGGCTCAGTCCCCTCCAGCAAGCCTCTGGCTGCACACTGGGTGTTAAAACAGCACCTGCCCGACTCACAGACTCCGTGTCCCACTGCCACCGAGAGCCAAGGCACCCAGCTGCACCCAGCCAGTGGCCCCATCACTGCATGGCCTCCTGCTTCTCTCCACCCCTGCTTTTCATCACCTCCAAGTCCCTTCCGCCCTGGCGTTCAGCAAGCTTGTTCTCCCTCCTTTCCTGTTTTTGCTTCTGTCTCACCCAATAGTAGCAGGAAATCTCTGCAAAACTCTCCACCAAAGTGTGTTTTCTTTCCAGCAACCCATGCTACCCTCCAGCTCGCGCACCTACCTGCTTCACATTTGCACATTCCCAATGTGCTGCAAATCAAAGGCGCACAGCCCTTTGCCCAGGGCTGCACAGCCCCACCAACCTTCCCCAAAACCCACCCTCAGCTCACCACCCCACTGCTCTCCTGTTGCAGAGGGAAACCACTGCCCGTGGCAGAGCATCATGCCAGTGCTCATGGACCTAACGCATCCCAAAGTGCCCAGAAAATGAGGGAACTGCAGCCCAGCAGCTCCAGAGCTTGGGGCAGAGCAAGCCAGTGGGTAGCAGTGAGGATTTGCTCTGGCTTTACCTCCATCAGACGGCAGCATGCCACAGCAAGACCCTCCTGCACAACCCCATGATGGTTAGGACAAGGTCAATCCCCCCTCACCCCACCACCACCCTATGCACAGAGGGCCCTGCAGGGTGACAGTGCTGTGCCGTACCAGGCTCCAGCCCTGGACACCAGGAAGCCTTGCACCCTCCAGCACACAGCACATGCTCCCTTGCCCAGCAGCTCACGCCCGGGAAGACACCCCAAACTCCATACAGCAACACTCATCCAAGGTGTAAATAAAAAAGCAAATAGCTCTTCTAGCGAGCCAGCCACAAACCCTGTGGGGAGCTGGCTGTGGATCTTGTTAGCAGGCTCATCCCCTGGGTCTGCAGCACTGCTGAGCTCAGAGCTAATTGACTCCCAGGCTCTGAAGCTTTTAATTGCTAATAAGTGTGAAGCCAGCCCTGCCGGCCCTCCTGGATTCCTCCAAGGTGTGAATGAGGCTGAGCCAAGCTGAGAATTGCCTCCAGCCTGTCTCAGATCTGGCACAGGCTGGTGAGCCAAGGAGCGATACTGTGGATCTGTGATGCTGCTCCTCAGCTTTGCAGATCCTAGGACAGCAACTCTAAACCCTGGTCCCAGGTTTAAGAAGGGCTAAAGCAAACTCCCTCTGGCCTCGAGGGTGCTCTGAAACTGATGCTGAACCTTGCAAGACCCAGATGGAGTTACTTGGCAAAATGTTCTGGCATGACCAAGGGTTCTTCAGGATCCTCACACTCAGACCTAGCACTAAGATGGGCAAAACTCTTGCCCCAGCAGCAGCTGTATCTCATAGCCTGGCTTCCTGGGAGCGACCACAGAGCCAGCAGTGGCATACAAGGCGGGAGATGCATCGCAGGGTGAAAACATCAGCCCCCGTTGGGAGCCAGGGTGGAGCCAGCAGGACATTTCAAATCCAGCCCAGCAACTGGAAAGAGATGTGATTTTACACAGAGCTGGGAGGAAACAGCCCTAATAAGAGAAGGGTCCTACGGGAAAGGAGGGTGGGAAACAGGGCAGAGCAAGTGCGAGGCTGTGAGTGCCCAAGAATGGGAACCAAGCACAGAGGCACACAGCAGGGAAAAACCCAACTGGCAGATAAAGAGAGTCCATCCCATGTGGCACGCATTAAAGCCAGGATAAAAACTGCTGGCAGGGCAGCAAAGCCCTGCCACAAGGCTGGGCCCAAGCTGGGGCTGCCCTTGCCCCAGGAACGTCGCTCCCGAGAGGGTTTGGGAGAGCAGCATCTATGGCCTTGCTACAGAGGACAGGGAGCTGTACCCCAGCCCACGGGGCTTCCCTCCATGGAGGAGCTCTTTGAAGAGTCC
This sequence comes from Anhinga rufa, assembly GCA_013400875.1. Lineage (NCBI taxonomy): Eukaryota > Metazoa > Chordata > Aves > Suliformes > Anhingidae > Anhinga > Anhinga rufa. The sequence goes on along the minus strand of VZTV01081135.1, from coordinate 12,735 downwards.
CTGGCACAAAACCACACCATGAGTCTGGGGAAGCCTCTGCCTGCAGGTAGTTAGTACAGCTGCAGCCCCCGCAGTCATAAAACACTGCCACCCACGGACCTCGCCTGTGCTGGGGATCAACAGCTCCTCCTTGTTTTGGGGAGGCAGAAATGAGTTGCTGGAGGCACATCTGGGTGCTCCTCCTGCCTTTCCCTGATCCACACACGCATGGAGCCTTGGAGAGGCAGCGAGCCCGGCAGCAGTGCCCAGCTGCAAGGCACAGAGCAGGGAGCCCCGGCCCCAAGCCCATGGATGCCTGGGGGTCTTGCACAGACCTTCAGCCTCCATATTAAATCTCAAGGGGTGGGGCAGCCCTGCATCCCTTTGCAAGCTGCCCTGAGGTTAATTACCTCTGAGGTTAACAACGCACCTCCTGTCTCTGCTCCAAGCACATATCACTTCAGGTGGGGACACCGGCTCTGTGACCCCAAGACCCCATGGCTGACTCTGCCCTGCGGACATGTGTGAATAACCTGGGGCTGTGTTACATGCATGTCCACATCTCCTGCCGCAGCCCGACTGAGCTGGGAAGGGGAGGCTGTGAGTTTCCCAGGAGGTAGCTACAGTCACAGGTGTTTTTACCAAGGTTGAGCACCTCACCACCACCATACATGCTACAGCCAGAGCATGCAGCTCCTGGGGGTCCCTAAGAAAAAAGCGCATGCTGGAAGCAGCTCACCTCCGCACCCCTCTCCCAAGCTACACTCCCATTTAAAACCTAGTTGAAGCCCAGCTGGGATTGCAGTGGGGATTCCTGCTAAGGGGAGAGCCAGGGTATGTCTGGGGAGAGGGGACAGGATCCTGCACCCCAGCTGGCTCGGGGGGTCACTCCTCCCAGCTCCAACGGAGCTGCTGGCCAGGGCCGGGCCTGCCAATGCTGCAGCCAGCCTCCAGCACGGCTACTCGGGTGGCCTGGTGCTGCTCAGCACGGCTGCTGCTCGTGCTCTAGGACCTGGGGAGAGGAGCCGCCAAGGCTGATTACCCCTGCCAGAGCAGGCCTGGTGGGTTTATTTTTAACATTTCTGATTGAAGCTGGTTTCCTGCTGACATTTACACTCCTTCATCATTATCGGCTCCCTGGCTTCCAACCGCCAAGATTAAAGGGGGATGAAATCTCCGGAACAGTGGGGTCCTGGCTGCAAACTCCGCAGAGGGGGAGACCCTCTGCAGCCGGGCAGATATCAGCCCCCTCAGAGGGAGGTGAGTGGCTGGGGAGCCCCATCTCAAAGTGGGGTCATTGCTGGCTGGGACCCCACCACGGGATGCAGTGGGAACCCACTGCAGGGCAGCCTGGGGAAGGATATGTGCCAGCCAACGCTGACATATGTGTGTAAGGAGATGGCAGCATGGCCGAGATACAGGTGCAACTTTGGGTGCTGGTGCCCCCAAAGACACCCATGCTCCTGGGAGTGCCCCAGCCGTGACCAGCTCCAGGTGTTGCTACCCTGAGCCACAGCTGCTGGCTTGGGCCAGCAGAAGGGCGAGTGGCCAATCCCCGGTCGCATGCATGTGCCCATGCCAGCACAGCTGAGCTCCTGGCAGTGGGTATAGGGTAGGGCTCGGACCCCCAGTGCGATCCTCTGCGATGGGAGAGGTGAGCAGGGGCTGACAGCCTGACCCTTGTCCTCCTTCCCACGCTGCCACAAACCTTTAATTTTGAGGCAGAAATGCAATGCAGAGCCAGTAGCAGGGCTGCCAGCGTGGCCAGAGCTAGGCGCTCAGATCTTAAAACCTCTTTTTTTCCCCCCTAAGAAACAGTCAAATTCCAACACGTGCAGGCTAAAAATACATCCCAGTCTGCCAGGGACTCTAGCCGCTCTTACATCTCTTGGATGATTCATATTTTGTCAGATCCCAGCTCAGTTTCAAGATTAAAAATATCGGGTTTGGGACACAAGCATGTCAGGGGCCCTAAGAAGGTGTCAGAGCCCCACGGGAGGTGGCTGGAGACCCAACCGTGGTGGGAGATGTCCTGTTCCAGCCAGGACCGCAGGCTGGGCATGGTCCCTGCCATGGGAAATGGCTGTTCCTCACCCCACGGAGCGGGAAAGCCTGGCAGCAGCCCTGGATGGGTACACGCCGCTCCGAGGCCAGACAACTGGCATCAACCCCGCTGCATCCCAGAGCAGCTCCAAAATGGGGCGGATGCATGCAAGGGAACTTGCCTCCAGCTTTTACTTAACTTAATTACCTTCACGGGTATGAAATTGCCAATAACTAATTAGACAGCCCTGTTCCTGCCTAATACGCCAAAAGCTGTCTCCTAATTAAATATTATAGGGATTTAAAAGCATTTCTGACAACATATTAGGTATGTAAAATACTGCAAATTAGCCAGCTCCCTCAGTGAAATCCTCCCCAGGAACAATGCAGGGTCCTGGCTGGGCAGAAATCCGGGACATGTTTTCAAGTAAATTGGGAGAAGGGCCCATTCTTCTGGCAAAGAGGGTTTTTTTCCAAGTGTTGGAGATTCCCAGAGCACAAAGGAGGCAGCCCAGAAATGCCTCTGCCAGTCCCGCCACCCCACGAGCCATATAAGCCCCCCAGCAAAGGCAGTTGGGATGTGAGAGGGCTCCCAGTTAGTTAAGTAAACATTAATGCAAATTGTCAGTGAGCCTGGAGATGAGATCCCAGGCACTGTGGCTTGGAGGGGAGCAGGCACTTCCTCATATTATCAGCCCATCCACCCGCCGAGGGGGGAGCAGGAGCGGGGAGCTGCTTGGTGCCAGAAGAAAGGAGCTCCAAGAGCCAATTTCTATCCGACTGCAGCGGATTTGATGTCTTGTGAAGGCGAGTTCACACGTGCCATCTTGCTTCTGCCTCACACAGGGGTGGGGCCTGATCCTCCCCGCACACACACAGCCCCAGCTCTGGCAAAGCAGGCAGCATCCCGCAGCACCCTGGGATCCAGCACAGGATGAGCCATCCCCATTGCAACCCTCTAGCCAGAAAACAGCTGGAGAGAAAAGGGCTTGGGTTTGTTTGGTCTCGTCCTCATGTGTCAGCTCTGAATGAGGCCAAAGCACTGCTGCCTTGCTTTGCACCCTGCACAGAAAGCTCCTGTGCCTCAATCCTCAATGCCGGCTTGGTTTGAGCCCAATTCAGCACTGAGGTGGAGCCATGGCGACCATGGGATGGGGCACAGGAGGGCTGCAGCATCCCCCATTGTAACCTGCAGGCAGGAGCCCAGCCCAATGCAGCTCATATCTGCTCTAGTGCCAGGCTCTTCCCCTAAAAGCAAAGCAAAGACCAGGCGGTTTGCAAGGGAAAAGGCCAAGAGCGAAGGCAGGGAACACCACTGGGTAATTGCTGACAAACTTCACTCGGCTTGCAAGTGGTAGCCACAGTGCTGGGCTTTGAACAGGGCTGTTTCATATGCCTGGTGCTCCTGCCGCTCTCCGGGCCTCCCATCAGACACCGGAGAGGGGGTGAGGGCAGAGGGAGTGTTTGAAATTCACACTTCAAAGTTGATATCCAAGTGGCCTGGGCTGCATTTGCTGCACAACTGGAGGCAAGTCAGGGAGCGGGAGGGTGAGCGGGGAGATGAGGGCTCACGCTCCCAAAGCCTTTAATGCTAGGATCAATCGCTCACTCAGGGATGCTCTGCTGCAGCAGGAGCAAGGAGCTGTACTCAGCCCCTTCCTCGCTACAGTTCTCATGCTGCAGCCTGTACTCAGCAGTAATGCTGCCTGATCCTATAGCAGCCTCAGACCAGGGGCTCTCCGGGGCTCTCTGCACACTGCTGCACTGCCTGGGAGCATCTCCCATTGCACCCACGCACACTGCGGTACACGTACTGCAACCCATCGCCGACCACATCACGTCCACACACCCACCAGTGTGCAGACATGTTGCACACACACGTGCTCTCTTAATCACTCCTTAATTCTCACTTTCAAGCCTTTGCCCCAGCAGTGTCATTTTTCATCCACCCTTGCACCAGCACACCTGGAAAAGCAGCGCCCTGGGGAGCAGCAGAGGTGGGGACATGGCCCCTCCAGGAGTCCAGCCCATCTTTTGGGGCCACTGGAAAGACCAGTGCAATGCTCCTCACCCAAAAATGCCTCCTTGGGCACACAACCCAAGGGGAGGTTAGGCAGGGAGGAAGAAACTGGAGACTGGGAGCAATTCTGTTACTGCAGTGTGCAATTAAAATCAGTATCCAAGCCACTCAGGCCAGACAGAAAAGGACAGCAGCAGTGCCAATGCTGAGGAACAGCATGAGACATCCACCTCGCCCCAAAGTGCTCACAAGCACCCCACACCTCCACCTTCCCCCGGGAGGGAGCCACAGAAGCAGGTGGCTCTTGGGAATCCTCCCAGCCCCATGGCCACTACTGGGAGCCATGAATGGGGCAGGGGGTGGGGAGTAGTGCTGCCCAGGTGGCCCCCCGCTGTGGCCTAGGCTGCAGCAGGCGATGGGCAGGGGCTGCTCTGCCTCCCTGACACTCCTGCATCTTCAGAAATAACAGCACATCCTGCATCCCTAGAGTCCAGGACACTGGATTCAGACACATTTTTTGGAAAGCAACATCTGAGGTGCACAGCAGGTCTGGGCAGCCCCTTTCTGGACAGGGTTGGTGCTGCCAGAGCATGGCAGGGGGCTCTGTGCAAGGAAGGAGGGTGCCTCATCCTGGCCATGCTCCTCCCAGACCCTCACTGTCCCTGGGGTGGGTGCAGCACCCTGGTGCCCCGTCACCCACCCCAGGGATGCAGATGTGTAACCCCAGATAGGGCCAGGCTCTGCACACTAATGCCCTGTCTCTCCCGCTAATGCTCTCCTCACAAAACACAGCGGGATTGAGGGTCTAAGTACATCAAAGCCGGGCTTTGAACTGGCTTAAAGAGGCACCCTGATTTTAATTGGACTGCCCATGCCACCGACTGACAAGATCCCCCTGAGCCATCTGCACCCTCCCATGTGGCATCCCAGAATATGGCAAAGCACAGCCCCACCCCCAAACCCACCAGAGCTGGTGGACCCAGTGGCTCCCCGGGACAGGCTCTCACCTCCATAGGTCAGGGGATGGATGCACTGAGTTCAGCTCTAAGCCAAAGGACACCCCTAAGTCGGGGAACAAACCCCGTTCCAGGGCTGCTACTTGCCTTCCAGGGACTCAGCAGCCTCATCACCCTTTTTCCAGGGACAGATTAGGGCACAGGGACAGCGCGCATCAGTGGCCATAAAGCCAAGGACCAAGGACCTCTCCCTCCTCCAGCCCCTGGAGATCTCCCGAGTCCCCCATCCCTGCCTGCTGAAAGGCTCTCCCAGCCTAAACCCCATCTGCTCACTGGAGCCACGGCATCTGCAGGGCCGGGCGATACCTGCCCCTTCCCCGCCAAGGCTCTGAGGGGTGGGCAGCCGACCCGCGGAGCTGGGACATCCCCACTCACCTCCGCGACCTGCAGGCAGCTGCCTGAGCGAGCCTCCCCCAGCTCACAGGAGGCTGCAGGCAGCGTGGGGCTGGGGAGGTCAGGCAGCTGCCCACCTCCCCCTGGGAAGGCAGCGGGCAGCCAGGAGGGGACAGGCGCCAGCCAGACCCATGCAGACAGAGAAGCCGCCATGCACAAAGGCAGCCCGGTGCTGGCTGCATGCTGCTAGGGGCTGGCATGGTCAGCTGGTGGATGGAGCCCAGCAGGAATGGGGTTCCACCGCCCATTTTGCCCCCGGAGAAGAGGGTTTGCAGCAGTGCCTGCCCCACCAGGCTGCAACCAGCCTCTCCCCCTCATTATTTTTTCACTGCAAGAACTATCTTATACCTTATCAATAATTCACAGGTACAAACGATAACGTTCACTGTCATGGTCCGGGAGCCACATGTTCCTGGCAAGGGGGAAGGGGCCGGTTGCAATTGCTATTGTTAATGCCTGCCTGCGGAGTCAGGGGGGGAGGCGGGGAGGATAAATATTTAACACTGTGTCTCCGAGCAAATGTCCATGACCGAGGGCTGAACATGGATTTTACACAGAGCTGCTCCTGCCCTTGAGAGGGTCATTAGCATGTTAAAAGCCGTCAGAGTGGGGCTGAGGGAAGGGCTGGAGGGACCCCCCCCAGTGCTCTGTCCGGGGGCTGGTGGGGGTGCGAAGGGGCTTTTTGCTGCTGCAGGAACAAGGCTATCTCCATCCTGCCCAAATTTCCCCTCTCCAGAGCACAAAGGCTGCGCTCTCCACCACCCAGAGAGGAGCATCCCCGGCTCTGCCCACATCCACATGGGGGAGGGGG
>VZTV01081122.1:0-15490 GCA_013400875.1 Anhinga rufa | reverse complement strand
CAAGGATTAAAAAAAAATAAAATGCCACAAATACACAACTGAAAGAAACTATTTGTGCACATCAACCACGTACACAAATAAAAACCACTGCACGTTATTATGGGGCACTGCTTAAGTACTCGGTGGTGATTTACAATGAGATGGAGTCCCCACTGCTCAGCGCGTGCAGTCAAACGGGATCAGCAGCACAACTACATTTGCAGCTGGTGGCACGTAGGAAGGTCGTACGAGTATGTAGGGGAGACCAGCTTTTACAAGAGGGGCAGATTGCTTATATTATTTAAATTCTACATAGCATTTTCTGCTGTCAGTGTATTTTAGTTTCAGCTCCAGAAAGGGAGTTGTCTTAAGAAATACTTCAGTCTTCATAGTTTCCCTGTTTTTTTAAAACATTTTTTTTCTTATTTCTGCCACCTTGGAATTTTCAGGATCCAGAAGACTTAATTTTCCTTCTTTCCTAGAAATAAACCCATCTCTTCAAATAGACAGCAGTTACCCACGCTTCCTTTTCCAGAAGATAAACTTTCCATTTAAAAGTCCTTAGCTATGACGATGCCCAAATGGTATTTATAGTAAATTAAGGAATTGGCAGTTAACAGAAAGAAAAAGCCTCTCCCTCTTACTTCCCCTGGAAATGGCAACCTTAGGAAAATGTCTGTGGATGGTGATTGGGATCCTCTTGCTAGATACACCAGGAGGAACCACAGAATCGCTTAGGTTGGAAAAGACCTTTAAGGTCATCGAGTCCAACCATAAACCTAGACTGAAGTTGCTCAGCCTCCTCTACCTGTCTCACATAAAAACAACACCGCCTTCCCTGACACTGTGACCAACCACTTCTGCAAGCCTGTAAGTGCAGCAAAGTCAAATCAAGAAGGGGAAATAAGTCTCATCTTTTAGCCTGCTACCCAAATCTCTGTTATTGAAAAAACGTGCGGTTCTTGGTTAGGATCTGTCTGACAGCTACTGGATTTTTGACTGATCAAGGTTTTCAAATTCTCTGCCTGTTCTTTTCCTGCAAGATTCAGAACACATGCTAAAATGATTCAGGGAGTAATAAACTATTTAAAGTACAGTCCCATATAATCTCATCTGACCCAAGAGACAATGTTGTAATCTCTCTCTCCTGGCCCTATAAAAACATAACAAATTTGGTGAAACACATAAATGACATTCCACCCAAGGCAGATGTCTCTTTTAGTTCTATAATCCCTCAACAGTGAGTGACCTTTAATTGTTTCATCAATGACCTTAGTGAATGAGTCTGCAAAACCCCTGCATATAATAAACACCATTTGCACATCTTTTAGATTAGAGGCCTTCAAAAAGGGATTTCTTTTGAAATATTTTGTTATTAAAGTATTTTACTTCATATTTTTATTGCCATTGATGGTACTGCCTTCTGTCTCTCAAAGCTGATTTTTCTCAATTGGAAGGTTATTTTTTCTGCTGGGTGGCCTCCCACTGAGGATGTGCGTCCTCAGAGTAATGTCTTACTCTGACTTTCCTCCAGAAAGCAATCTTCACTAGGAGGTTTCTAAAGAAGCAGATCTTCCGTCTCCATCACTGCTGTCTGACACCCGCACCTTCTCCTTAAAGTACCGCTACCACTTAGAAGCATTTGGGAAAGTAGGATGAAATACACTTTGCAATAAAACCCACTAAGATACACTCTGAGCAAGGAGGTTTTTCAAGGCACAAGTTATAAGACCAATTTATTGCCCCTAAACACTTTCAGAAGTAAGAACGGCGATGACAGCTATTCTGCTCTGACACTAGCCGGTAACGCTGCCACAACCTGACTTTGCACGAAAAGAACGTAGCTTTAGTATGACACTGTAGTACAGTATGAAAGGAAGACAAAATGCACATTAAAAAAGGCCATCTATAGAGGTGTTTCTGAGAGCACACTGGCAATCCGTGGGGAAGATTCCCTAATGAAGCTGTAACCTTCCCGGGGAGTTTTCCCCTGCGGATCACTAGGCGATCCCTGGCATTCCAGATCTGTCTGACCGTGGCCATCTGAACTTCACCATCACCAGACCTAACCTCCTCTTCCCCTCAGCAGTCCAAGCATAGCTCACTGCTCACTTGTAAATTCATATACATGCTCCTGAGGCTGTGCCGTACTGTCTCTACTGTCTTGTTCACCTTTTTGGTCTTGCGCAAGATGACCTGAGCAGTGTTTTTGACCCTGTGCTTTGCTGACCCTAGAAGGTCTCTCTCCCTTTCCCTCTAGCAACATGGAAAGTTTGTGCCAAGAGGAAACATGAACAGCCAGCCAGCCCTTTCCAGGAGTCTTCCCCTGCTTTTTGAATGAAGGCAGATTGCCACATTAGTGCAAGCTGCAGTACTCACAGGACTATTCCATTCACACGGATATCCAGTCCCTGCAGAGGTTGGATGGATGCCTGAGCATGTGGATAATCCACCTTGAGAGGAACTGTCAAAGTTAGCTTGCACAGAAAACAGAGCAACAGATTCAGCCTAGTTCTAAGTAAGAAATCAACCTGAGATGGAAGTCCTTGTGCAGAAGGAAATCCTGGGATATGGAACAGGCTCTGTTATCAGCAGATACTGCTGAGACAGAAAACCAAAATCCTTAACTGACAACGAATTGGGCGGCTTTGGCCCTCACTTTAGCAGATCATGCTGCAAGAGCATTGCATGCTGAGTTGAGCATGGCTGAGATGCAAGACGTCTGTGTGTCAGCATGGCTGGTGGCTTTGGGTAGAGGATGGCCTGGAGGACCTCCCAGTGCTCTTTCCAACCTTGTTCTCTATGCATATGGATCAGCAGATCCACATCTGGGTTGGGGCTTGCTACAGTCAGCCCGAAGCAAACACAGAGGAACTTGGGTCTGTCTCTGCAAAACAGCCACATTTGTTGAGTCTAGAAAAAAAAAGGTTGAGAAAGAATATGGCTACCAACAAACCAAAAATGTGCTGGGTAAACATCAGGGAAAGAGAAGAATAATTTAAGCAAAAGGATTCAAGAACAAATTGTTTAAACCAGCAACGTATAAATGTAGACTGGGAATTAGGAAAAGATTTCTAATCATTTAGAAAAGTGAGATGCTGGAACAGTGTTATAATGGCGGCAGAGGGCAAAACCCATCACTGCTGTCATGTGGAGCACGATCTGTTTATGAAAGGGACTACTATGAAAGAGCTGCATGCTTGGACAGTGGGAAACATTCCAGTTCTGTGTTCTTTTACCCGTCAACAATGTCTTCACACCTCTGCACATTAATGATGGGAGACAACTTCAACCTCAGGCGCGTGACTGTACGCCCGCCACCTCTGGAAGTGAAAAGTTTCTACCCCACCCATTTGATGAATATGAAATTCAAGAGCCTAACTTCACTAACTACACACACATTTATGTAAGTGTTGCTTAAGGTTTAATTCCTTTGATTCCTGCCTGCATGATCAGTGCACAGAGAACCACAAAGCCTGAAAGAGGCACCTACAGAGAAGCCAAATCCTCACTCTTCCACAGATACATGGAATTTAACCAGGAAGCGGAGTGCACTTAAGATATAACCATTTCCAGGAGTAGGCTTCAAAGTAGATACATTTCAACATTTTAAAATAACCATAAACTATTTTTTATCTATTGTTCTGCAGTAACAGGGCTCTCTTAGAGCACTAACAGATGATCACCAAAGGAACTGGCTTAGAGTTTAAAAGTTTTCAACTAGCTCAGACTGCCTTGCAAGGAACAACTGACAAAATCCTTTCCAGTGCCCTGCTTTGCCTTCTCAGACAGCTTATGAATAATCTTAAGGGAAGCTCTCTGAAGCTCCAGATTTTTTCACGTTCCCCTGCCGATATCCTACTTTTTTTCACTTACAAAGCAGTGGGTACCTATGGGGAGAGCAAGCTTTACTTTTCTCCAAGCATGATCATAAATTGCAGCAGTCCCCCAAAGCAAAAGATCTACTGCTAAGCCAATAAAAATGGAAATTTGACTCAGAATAGCTAAAATAAGCTTTCCGTGATGCGAAGTAACAGAGCTAGGATCCGGTTCTTGCTCAAAGGAATAGAAGGGTGGCATATTAATCTTAAACTATGGCAGTACTGTAGAATTCCAAAAACTGAAGTGATATATGCAGGAAAATGAGGAATTTCCACTAGGGACTATAATTCATATATTATGGGAGAGATTAAAGAATAATAAATTTTGGAAGGAAGCATTAACGGCTATATGGGGCACTGCGGACCTGGCATTCCCCAAAGCCTGGAACTTTGTATACCAAACACTAAAAATGATTTGTGCAGGAGCAGAAAACATTAGATGTTATTCTGACCATGACCAGTTACAAACTGTAGGAAGTAAGAGCTCAGCAAGAGAAAAAGCTTCCTTTATAATTTAGAGATGAACAGATAGGATAATATTTGCCATTATGTCAAATGGCAACCACCTCTGGGAAGAAGAAAGGGATGACAGCACTTAGGGTACTTCCCTTGCTCTTAGAAAGGCTGACCACAATGGTCCTGAAAATCATTAGCGATGCTGCTGTGCATTCACATGCAACAGCTTTCACCCTAAGCTCTTTACAAACTGAGGCAGAGAAGCTAAGTAAAGTGCTCACAGTGCAGCAAATGTCACAGCTTTGCCCTAGGTTTATAGCTCCTAGAGTCCTGCCCTTCTCTTGAGTCCATCATCTTCGCTGGTGTTGATAATAGCACCCTTGGACTTATATGCTGAAGCCTGTGTTTTAGCCTTCACGTTTGTCCTTTCTGGAGATCAATTTTTTGGCAAGACAAATAAAACCTCCATTCAAAGCAAGCTAAAGGTGAAAAATTTCCTGCTTCTCAGCCAAATTAATTAGGAAAGACCATATATCCATGCATTTTCCACAGAGTTATTCCTGCCATGTTAGGAGGTCTCTTGGTGAACTACTCTGGGGAGACAGAAACATGTGAGGCAGCAACCAGCTCGTTATCCAGAGAATTAGCACAGGACTGACCAGGCCACAAACAGCTTACAGCTGTACTGCCTCAAGAAGTGGTCCTTAAGAAGAGGCATGAAATATTAGCTGGGGAGCTATGGGACACTTTCAGAGCCCATTGACCATCTGACCAGAGCTCTTGCCTCTCCCAGTCTCATACCCGCAGTTAAGGCACTTCAGATAAAAAGAGAAAGAGGTCTGCAGAAAGAAAAGCTGGGTGAAAATATATACTGAAAGCTATCAAATCTACCAGCACATACAGTACTTTCCCGGTGCAGGCCACTGTGTGTGTCTCTACACAAATTCCCTGAGGTGCTGTGTGTACCATGTGATGTTGGGGTTACCTGACTTACTTCACTGAATGCTGTAGAAATGGTTGCACAAAATCCAGTGTAAATACCAGAGTACAAGCTACAGCTGCCCCTGAGGAGTTTTAACTTACACACTATCCCATAAAACTCCCAGGTAGGGAAACGAGTCTGAATGCTTTCTTATTCCATAACCCCTTCGTGGTAAAGTATTCTGCACTGAATGTTTCCATTGTTCAATATAGATGGGGGAAATAAGATTAGCTTGAGATAGAATATCCCATTTTCTCATGCAGTGTGTTCTCCAGCCAACTCAAGCTTGCTGGTTTGGCAGAATTCAGGGCTCTCCTAAGACGGTGATTTTTTTTGCAGGCTGACAAAGTTAAGTTTGGCACAAACACATGCATTCCATGCCATACCCTACCCTCAGGTGTTATATGTAGGGCTAATGTTCTGCCAGAGCATAAGAGAACAGCACATCAGAGCCTTGTTTGCCTAACAGCTGAATTGTAGCTTGGAACCGTAGCTTTTCTTTTAACAGTATTAGCAACCTGGGTCCTTATTTCTCCTCCAACTAGTCAGTGTAATAGGCTAACTGCAGATATTTTTCAAAGCTCACAAATGCCATGTGGCATACAGAATGATTAACTGCAGTCATCACTCCAGAATCTTTAAGGAGGAAAAACACAGCTTAGGGAAAATGGATGCAAAACAATTCCTAATGTACTCTGACACAGAGGGTAACTTGAAAAACATAACCCTTGACCCAAAAGTCAGGATTTAAAACACTGGTGGCTTACAGTTCCAGGCAGAGCAAGCAGTGTGGAAAGCCCTGAAGATAGCATAGCCAGTGTAACTACAGCATGCAAGAAGCGGGAGGATACAGAAATGACCTACAGGAAACTTCTTAATGGTCTGTGCTCTGCAGAGCCAGGCCTCAGGAGTATTTCACATGCCTGAGCAGGTGGGGAGATCCTACACCAACCAGATATATATATTCCTTCCATGCTGTGCAAATGGAGGCACCTTCAGCTGAAGACATGCTCTTCTTCCATCTGACATATCGCATTTAGATTTTGCTGATATACGTATTGGTCAGAATGGCTGTTGTGTAGATGAAGAAAATGCTGGCAGCAAGCCAAAGTGGTAATGGTGAAAGCAGCTGCAGCTCCTAGCGTATTACTGGGAGTGCGAGTTGGTTCTGGGAGAGCTGGAGAAGAAAGACCCAGTTGAGGTGGGGAGGGAGAAAACCAGGCAGGGCTGGCTCATGAGCTTTCTTCCCCGGGGGTAACTGCCTTCTCAAGCTCTTAGTTGAGGTTTTGAAATCCTGTAGCTTACACGGAAACAATCTCTAAGCCAGCATTGCTAGTCCAGGATTCAAAGGAAACTACATGCAAAATCCTCTGCCTCAATTGACTGTTCCTGGATTGTGAACTAATGCACTGGATGTTATTGCTGGACTTGAGTTTTCTCATGCAAGCTTAACTTGGTTCCCTTGTCAGTAGTCTGCCAGGATGGTAGACTATCACGGGTGGGTGTCCCTTGCTATAAGACCAAAGGACATTTTTTCTGTCCAGCTCCCGTCTCATTCAACATCAAGGAAAATTGCTTAAGTGGAGTCACCCAAATTTAGCTTCGAAGGACAAGCGCTCAAAATAATGCATCTACAAAAGCTTTGTATGCAATATATGATACAATGCACAAAAAAATATTTCCTCCTGGATTTTCAGATGACTTCTGGGAATCAGAAATTAATTCTGTATACTCAGTATGAATGTTTAAATATAACATAACCGTGCCTTACCCAATATGTAAAGTAATGGATGTTTTCTCGTTTGCTGAACATCTTTTTTCACTGAAAAGCATGAATCTCTCTAATCACGTCACCTAACTGAATGTAAAAATCAATCCTGAAGTTTGTGAGTCTACTTTGTTGCATGTGTGGCCAGCATTTTACAGGGAGAAACAAATAATAAGTACGTGTGTTAACTTGGATGATGGAATGAATACCTTGGGCAGAAGAAATTTTAGATGAATCTCCACAGCACTAAAATTTCAGCAAACCTCCTTATAATGTGCACAACAGTCTCCAGTTCCAAATGTAACCCTCAAGGAACACATGCATAAATTATAATATATCCACTGGGGAAAACTCTGAAATCCTGTAAAAAAGGGGAAAATGCATTTTAGGGGGCAGTCTGCTCAACTGCCTGCTTTTAAATACAATTTCAAATCAGGAATAATTAATGGCTGAATTGTGGTTAGCGCTTAGATATTATAAAGAGGAAAAAACCAAAAGCTATTTCTACATGCTTTCATTACTGTGTAGAGAATGGAAAGGATTATAATTTGAAAAGGTCTGGTGAGCTTTTTCTCTTAAACCTTTTGATTAAAGTACTTCTGTGCCTTGAATCCTAAGGAGTTGGCCAAAATGAAGGTACCACGCAAACCTCTAATTCAGATATACTCATATAGTGTTCATCTATTAAAATAATCAAGCTAAGATGTCCAAGGAAGAGTAACATATCACTAAGGTAGAAAGTGTTGTCTTCTCTGGAATATTATGTTAAATGTTACTGAGATCAGGACACATTCTGCACTCCATTGTAAGGGTTGGAGGATCACAGGAAAAAGAGCTATGTCTTTTCCAAAAATACTTCTGGTCTAGCACTTGTGTGATAAAAATGGATCCAAGTAAATATAACTGTTGATATTCCCCTGAACCACACACCTGCCCAACAGACAGCTCACAGATGATGGACTGCTCTTCACCACAGTCATGTGTCCCGTAGACATCCAAGCAGGAACCGCCTATACAGTGCATCACTCCTTTTCTGGCACCAGAGCTGCCCTGTCCAAGCACAGCTGGGCTGGCCAGCATTGGCAGTTTTAAGCAACTTGGTGAAAGCACAGGCTCTAGGCAAGGCAAGCTTCATTGCTGACGCACTGGTCCTCTCTAATCCACAGAAATGCGGGTGGCCAAAGACTGAAATAATTTTTCAGTGTTCTCAATTTCCCTGCTTTTACCTGTGTGTGATTATTGTTTTGCCAATTCTGATTTGGCTGTTGCTTCTTTAGAGTTTGATGGATATAATCATGAGGACACTGGGAAGCTACATCATAGTCATTTTCTTCCCGAGTCATTTTCTTGGCTCTGTTCAGAATCTGTTCGCAAATACAACAGCTCCTGCCACTTCAGAGCAGATGTGGCCTCTTTGCAAAATTGGGAAAATCCAGTCTCCAGGGAAAGTAATCAATTCACTGGTAGAGTGAAAGCATTTGTGGGTTCAATAACTCCATGCAAGGGACCGGCTGTGCCAGCGGGTAGCAGCAGGCAGGCAGCACTCACCTCGTGGAGGTCGCAGCTCAGTGATGTTCTCAGTGGCTTCATCATCCGAATCTTCAGTTGCTACCACCTTGTACCTGTTGCTGCTCTGTTTGTTCAGTACGTGTGGGACCTGCAGCGCAGCCTCTCTCTCTGCAGCCAGATCCAAATCCTGCTGAGCAAGGTGGGCCCTCAGCTGCCTGATTTCAAACTAGAGGAAAAAACACCACCACATACTGATGTCATATAAGCATGGCCAGAAGTCTATATTCTACAGCTGGGGACCTATTACTCATTTTCTCACTAAACCACTACAAACTGGTGACAGTAAATACAATGTGGTTGAGCTGGGATGCGAGTCCAAACCGCTGATGCTCTCCCAGAGCCCATGTGAGCTGGACCATTGTTCACATAATTTAAAAATAATGACTGCCTCATGCTGGTCTTCTATTTTGTACATGTCTGCATCCTGAAGATATTGGACAGCTTTTGGACAATTTTGGACAAAATCCTGAAGATTTTGGGCAATTTTTAACAGATCTAACTGCCAAATCAAATGAAATCTTTATAGAAGACCACTCTTAACAGGCGTCTAGGGATTTAGGTTCATGAAAAACTTCCCTAATCTGCTAGACTTTGTGAAGAGGATTTCTGTGGAGGGAGGTTCTCTAAGCAGTACCTAGAACCATCCTCCCCAACTAACTGGGCAAGGGGGAGGGACACCACAGTCCTCTTCTGGCCTGAAATCTTCTGTACTCAGTGTGCAGAAAACCCTGGGGAAGGTTGCCACTTTTCTGGCCACTCCCCTCAAATATACGAGCCACAGCAGTCAATTACTTTCTGCAGTCAGGAGGGTATTTGCCTCATCACTGGTGTTATAAAGCAGACACTGACAAAAAGACGGAAGCTACCAGGTACAATCTGATGGATGGACACAGCATATTTCTCTTGTGTTTGACAGCCATAGGTCTTCTACAACGCAAGAAGGAAAATAATTTTTCTGGAGAGGCTGCAGAGACCCTTTAAACCCTTAAATAGGCACTACAAGATCCCACTGTCCTTCCCCTCTGCCATCTAGCACAGCTATGGGGCTGTGTGGCAGAGTTTCTCTTTTTTAAGCTCTTTTTAACATCAGTAGTACAGCAGTGACCGAGTCATATCTAATTATAGAGAGTCTGAGAGGGAAAAGCAAATGAGGCAAGTAATAGGCTAAGGCATTTAAAAAATATAGCATTGCTGGGCCTCCTGTCGTTCAAGGCCTGAAAAGCCATCGGAAAGCATGATGCTACGGCGAGCCACACTGCACCTGTCACTCCGCATTTACAACTGAGATGGAATTAGCACCTCAGTGCTTGAAAACTGGTGGTTAACAGCATGTAGGCTAAATGAACCTGGTACTGGCTTTTGCCTCTCAGATGCTGGCTCAAATTACTTTGCTGTCAGATTTTGGAATCTGTCAGCAGACGTAGTTTGTCCACATCAGACACGGTGCAAACCCCAGGCACGCTGCAGAGCACCAGCAGTTCCTCCAAGCTGTGTAAGCAACTGGAGGGGAAACAAGACAGAGTTTCCACAGATTTTAGAATGATAAAAAGAGGAAAGAAAAAGGGATTACAGTTTGCCACATCTGGAGACTATCTGCTTTCCAGAGCATAAGGGAAGGAACTACAATAACTGGAGGGCCCACTGCAAGACTCAAATCTAGAGAGCAAAAGGGCACTTCAAGCTTTCCAGATCACATTCAAACCACCTGATATAGGGATCTAACAGAGCACACAGCTTTTTCTGTCTTGAACTGAATGGAAAGAGGTCTGGCAGCTGCAGACAGCTGGCTGTATGAAATGCTCATTGCTCTTAACCAAAGGTCCTCTGGCAGTGGCAGTTGGAGTCAGGCAGTATCAGCAAATGTCAAAATATAGCCCTGCTCCTTGATTCCTTCAGGGAAACCTCCATGGCAGATCCCAGATGGTGGTTTTTGTGTTAACCTATCAGCTAGGAAGAAGTAGCAAACGGGTATGCTAAGTCTTTTCCCAGCCAGCCCTGAGCTTCCTGAGGCTTAAGGCGCCTGTGCCATACTAGAGATACCAGTATGAATGTGCCATTCAGCCATGAAAGGACTGTCTGGAATTCAACTTTACAACACAGAGAATTTCAGGTTTCATCCTTGACTTGAACATCCCAAAATATCTTAAATCTCACCTTTAAAGGAAGAAAGATACCTTTCCAGACACTCCCTTGGTTTAAAGGAAGAAATGCACTCAAACCTGACAGGCAAAAAATAAACTATTGCCTAACCATATCTCCTTGCCTAGCTCAAACTAACAGGCAGTAAGAATTAGGCACCATTACTGCTTTTCTACATTTCACATTTCATCCTTCAAAAACGTTCCTGTCTGTCAGAAAAAGAAATATTGCCACCAAAATGCTTAATTCTAGCCTAGAGGCTGGATATAATTTCTTTTTTCATGGAAAAGAAAAAATTGGCAGGTATTTTATAACACAAATAGTTAAAACTACCTAGAAGACAGCTCAGCAATTTCTGCATCACACCCAATTTTACCAGGCTAAGCATTTACAAAGATTGGCTGAACCTTGTAACAATCAAAAGCTTGAAGGGAATCAATGCATTTACAGATGTGAAAAAAGAAGCACATTAGGTGATCTTTTCTCCTGCAGTAAGCGTACAGCAAAAATGAGGGAAGAGACCAGACTTTGAGCCCCACTTACATGTTCCAATCAATAAAGCAAGTGTTTCCAAATATCCACATATTATTGTCAATCTTTAAAACTTCCATGCCCAGTCACCATCCAGTTTTTAATAGATGAGTTCATAGATTTTATTGCTTAATACAGCTCTACCAACAGGCTATGAACCCCTCAGCCTGGCACGCTGGACCAAGTAGCTGTCTGTGACCATTGCTGGGGTCACCACGCTAGACAACTACACTTTGCCCAAACAATTATTTATTTCCTATTTATATGGCAAAAATTACTATCTTGGGTGAATCCCCACCACACAGACAACACGAGAAATGAATCCACAGCAAAAATGACTGCCACAGTTATTCAGGTGAACAGCTACTACCGCTGGTAATGTCAAAATCAGAAGGGGCTTTGCTGCCATCTTATGTTTTAAAGACAGAAATACATGCTTGTGCCTAGAGCAGCAGAGGAAGCACCTGCTCATGAAGATCGCACAAACATCACATTCTAGCAGAAACCAAAACCTAGACCTGATGTCTTGGCTCATGCAACGCTTCCCTCATCCACTGCTCGAGGATGATAAGTGTATGCAGGACTTGCAACTTTTTAAGTGGTACGTGAATCCTCTTTTATTGCTAGCTGCAAACACAATCCACATGCTTGTCTTTCAGCTCTTAACATTGAGCTAGTTCAGCTGGTCTAAAATTCAGAACTGAACATGAGACTCTCAAGAGCAGATATGAGGATTGGATTTCTAGGCACAGTAAAGCAGCACAGTGCTCTGGACTTCCACAGCATGTGCAAGGTGAATAATAGCACACAGAGATGTTCAAAAAGATAACAGCAGAAACTGATGTTGCCTACAAAACCACGCAGCTGCAGCTGGTTAACACAGGCTCTCCCTTCCACTTTTCCATTACCTCAGATGGTCAGCTTCCAGGTCCCATTCATGTTTGCCCTGAAGTCTATATAATCATTAAAACAGTGGAAACCTAGAATTAAATACTATTGTGTCTATAACTGTCGGTTTTTTATTGACAGAGAACAGGGTATCCATTGTAACAACGGTGTCCCGCATTCACTGTTACTGATGCAAAGTGATCCATACGTGTTCCACAGAGATGTGGAGAACCATACTCTGTTACAGACACTGAGCGTAAGACAGAGCCAAACCCCAACTTAATATACTGCATTCAAATGCAAACCCAAACTCTCTAAGGCTCTACCATGTTCAAAAATGGACTGGGTGGGATGGAAAAATCACCATTTATCATAAGGATTGATGAAAGGACATGCAATAAAATATCTAGGGAAAAGTTAAACAAGAAACAGATATTTTTTGCTCACAAAAGGCATGCATCTACTTCAGAGATCAGTTAAATATTAATTGTTTCCAATTATTACTTAAAAATTATCCCAAGATACTGTAGAAGCGGGAATACAGTTTTGGCCAGTAAAAGCAACCTGCTAAAAACAAAGGTTAAGTCTAAGAGAAGTAGATGTTCCTTACAGGTGTAATTCAATGAGAGACTGCATGAGGAAATTATGTTGTAGGCGCTTATATCTATTGAACATTATATTGAACACTGACCTCGGGCAATTCTAATGTGTAAAAGAGCTAATGAGATTGCTCTGACTGCATGTCATGCAGTCCAGGGCGGGTTAAATAAATCATTAAAAGGTATAAAATATAACAGTCTTTTTAAGTAAAAATTCTGGGCCAAGTTAAACACATGAAATTTCTATTTGCAGTAGGAACTGATGTAGCTATCTGCGGACTGGGGCCTCACTAATACAGAGTATTGCAGGAGGGCTGTACTGAGAAAATCATGTTTCATATTTTCAGGTAGACCATCCTTCCTTCAGCCTGTAAGGAAGGATGCATATTATGAGGGGGGGAAAAAAAAAAGAAAAAAGCATACAAACTTATACGTGTACTTTGATTTGTTTAAATTAAGACTTACTCATAGGTATCAGCTCTGTGTTAAGCATCTTATGAATCCCACAGAAAGCCAGTGGGCAAATAATGCTGTTGTGTGGAAGATAACTTGATGTGATCAAGGAGACTAAGGCAACCCATCTCCTGACTCAAATTACAAACTGGGCGCTGGTCCACTTGAGACTGCTAGCGACGTTATTTCTCAGGACACCTATGATATTCATTATCTTTAATTACGTATACTTTGGTAGCTTTTGGTGGGTTCTTTTATCAATAAGTTCCTAACATAGTTTGCAATGAAAAAAATATATTTGAAAACTTCACAGAATCACAGCATATTGTAGGCTTAAATGGATCTGTGAAGGTCATCTAGTCCAACACCCTGCCTAAAGCAAGCCCATTTAGCTCAGGGTGCTAAAAGCCTGTCCTGTCAAGTTTTTAATATCTCCAAGGTTGTATATACCACAACCTCCCTGGCAATCTGCTCCAGTGCCTGGCCATTCTCCTAGTAAAAATGTTTGCTCCTATACTTAATAGGAATTTTGCACATTCCAGCTTGTGTACTGTCGCTATGCAGCTCTGAGGAGAGCCTGGCTACACCCTCCCATGAGGGAGCTGAAGAACAACAATAAAGGTGTAATACACCTGGCTAATGTGAAAATACACTTATTTGCAAGAAAAAGGGAGATACAGACCGTCTCACATAAGAATGAGTAACTAGGTTGTCAGGCATGAAGAGAAAGTTCATGACAGTAAATTTAAACTTACTTAGCATTTTCAAAATTTGTTATGTGTCCTCTCGTAGCATTAAACTTAGCAATATTTTGCCAGGAAACAAACCAGAAAGAACTATGGGGCACACCCGCGTACTTCCTCGCTTAAAGATTAGGTGATTATTTATAAGCAGGTAAAATGACAGAGACATACCCAGAGCTCTTGATAACATCTCAGTTTACACGCCTGGTTTTATAAAATGTGCCACCCATTCTATCTCATGTTTTACAACATGCATGTAAGACTCAAAAAGGGACAGACTTAGCAGTGAATCATGTAGTACTTCCCTTTAATGGTCTAGCAACAGAGTATGATTGACATAGTTTCAGAGAGATCAATGAACATTTTAGCCAGAAGCTTACTCGTGTCTAATGCAGGAGCAATAACTTTGCTCAATTCTATTAGTGCTGTCTGTACAGAATGCCCTGCCCTAAAACTCATCTGCTACTGGGATACAATCCAATGTTTATTTCCATTAGTTTAGCCATTGTTGGTAACAATAAAAATCAGGAGACAGTTGCAAACTAATGATTTATGGGCAGAATGAAACACGGGATGACCTTGGCTGCCTTCCATTCACCAAGAAAATGACTGGTAGTTAGAAATAAATTAAAATTATTGCAAAAGGATAACATAAGTTATTTCTCCGATAGGTAATTTTACCAGCTAAATAGCCCTGTCATTAAACTAGCAGCTGTTGTACAAATTATATTCCAAGATAAAAAAGAAATTATAGCTTCCATAGTTGTTGCAGCTTTGAGCATGATGAAAAACCCAATTCTATAGGAGCTGACAGAAAAGGAGTTCTTGTGATAAGGCTGAATACATAGTCTTGGCTGGACTGTACTCAGCTGAATGACTCTTATGGAAGTTAAGCAGAAAGGATCATGTAGGCAGATCTATTATCAGAAATGGAAATTCCTTTTCAGGGGATTCCAGAGGAAAAAAAGCAATCTTCCCTGACTGGAATTTGCATTGTTAATGAAACTTTGGAACTTTGTTTTGCAATTTAAGTTAAGTTATTCTGATAAAACAATACCGTCAGCAACATTCTCTGTTCATATTTTTATAGTAATTGCAGTGAGACTTTTTTACCTTTTACCTTTACCCATTCTTTGAAATCCCTGTTACTGTGATCGTTAATGTTTCTCGTGTTTTGTGAAGTCTTGTACAGCCATCTCAGCCCTTTCAGTACTTTCTGCTTTGACTGCCCTCATGCTCCACTCCCTTTAAATAACTTCTTTCTTGGCTAGTGGAGAATAAATAAAACAGCAAACTATTCAAGCAGTTTCAGTGGGGCACTACCAGAACAAAGCGGTGGTCCGTGCAACTATAATCTATAAAATATATTCTGGTTTTCAGATGTATGGCTAGACAAAAATCAACATCTGGAAAAAGTTTTCGAGTTTGCAAAAGTACGTCTCCAATGTCATTCAGGGATGGAAATGTACTTTATAGTTGTGATATCCTATCACTGGCCAAAA
>VZTV01081120.1:0-16033 GCA_013400875.1 Anhinga rufa | reverse complement strand
GGAAGACTTCCCCTCGGCTGAGGTACTGCGTCCAGTTCCAGGCTCTCCAGTTCAAGAAAGACAAGGAACTGGTGGAGAGAGTCCAGCGGAGAGCTACCAAGATGATCAGAGGGCTGGAGCATCTCCCTTATGAGGAAAGGCTGAGAGACCTGGGTTTGTTCAGCCTGGAGAAGAGAAGACTGAGGGGGATCTCATCAATACTTATAAGTATCTGAAGGGCGGGTGTCAGGAGGACAGGACTGGACTCCTTTCAGTGGTGCCCAATGACAGGACAAGGGGCAACGAGCACAAGTTGGAACACGGGAGGTTCCACTTGAATATGAGGACAAACTTCTTTCCTGTGCGGGTGCCAGAGCAGCGGCCCAGGCTGCCCAGAGAGGCTGTGGAGTCTCCTTCCCTGGAGCCATTCACACCCCGCCTGGACGCGGTCCTGTGCCCCCTTCCAACCCCTACTGTTCTGCGATAGTTTGGGATGAACTTTTAACTTTGGATGGAGGAAGAGAGTTCAAAAATTAACTAGATACTCCCTGCCAATATCCATCACCAAGCCTCTGCCAGGAATGAAGCAGCTATTATTCATTGCTTATGCAGCTCATATCAAAGTTAGCCCTCGAACTCATGATATTAAAGAGTCCATGCTACATAGTAATTTGGGACACCACCTGCCTTCAGAAAACGCAAGCACAATGTTTAAGCAAATGGAACAGCCCATGAATCAGAAATCTCCACAGCTTGAGTTTGAACAGAGGAGCTCAAAGCAGCTAAGGATTTGCATGAATGCCACTGCACCCTTCCCTCCGGATCACCTGAAGCCCTCCCTAAGGCTGTGCCCTGGGTAATGCCTAGAGGAAGGCTGAAGAGGGAAAGTTGAGCATGGCTCAAGCACCACCCTGCAGAACAAGCAACTGAAAGAAGCAGAGTGGTAACCCTCTGAAATCAGAGGGTGCTCAAGGAGCCCATGGCTCCAGGATCAAACCAGCCTCAGGTTTCTTCTGATGTGTGCTCATTGGCACTGGATTCTCAGGACCATAAAACCTACTGAGGCCCTCTGCCTCCTTCATTACTCTTGGGACTACAGGTGTTGACTCAGTAAGGCTCAGGCAGAGGACAGCTTCATAGGAAGAGGCAGGTTTTTATAGCTCTTCCAAATCCACATTTTAGCAAAGCCTGGTCCACAGCCCCACTACCTTCCTTCCCTTCAGTATTTTCCAGACCAGGACTAGCTTTAGTCAAAAACCTTTGCTATCCTTAGCAGTTTTAAGTACCTCAATTTGCCCAGTTTATTCTGTCCCAGGACTGCCAGAAGCTACGTAATATGGCTTGCAACATTACCTCCCCTCATAGAGTCACCTTTATGTTATCTTTCCTCTTTCTCAAAATGAAACTTTGTTAAATCACCACAAAATAAACAGAGAACCAGAAAGACAACCCTTCCCTTTAAACACTTTCCACTGATGACAAATAATTTTGGTGACTTGTATTTGTAAGAGTTGAGCAATCACATGTCAGTCTACAAAAGACCACTTTCAGTTTTTGATTATTTATGTGCTTCTTTCTTACCCACACAAATAGATGCACAGAAATTCAGACAGAAGCTCCCACTTGATCAAAGCTGACGGGCCACAAACTCCCTGCTTGCCTGGCATTCACCCAGCAGGAGAGCACTGCCACCACGGCTCAGGTGAGGGCTTTTGGCACAGGCACCTCCGCTCCTCCAACACATCCTTTCTCATCATTCGGCACTGTCACTGTTGACCCCAGCCCTTATTTCCTGCTACTCCCTCCCTGTTGCAATGACATTCCCAGCAAGAGCTTTAAATAACAGCCTGGGGTACGAACAGAGTGACTAATTCTTTACATTCCCAGTCATACGTGGTGATCTCTTAGCAGGCAATGGCACTGACAAGCCCTTCCTGCAATACTCTATTTAGCAGACGTTTTTCTGTAGAAAGGTATTCCTAATCGTATCTTAGGGCAATTAGAAACCCAAATTATTCTTCTCTTTCTCCTCCCAGTCACCTGATGGCTGTGCCATTGAAGTAAAGCCGACCCAGCTGCTGTGCAGCAGGACAGGTAGGGCCAGCTGCCCCAGGGAGCGAGGAAGCAGGAAGGGCTGAAGGACCTCAGCACAAGTCCCCAGGGGATGTGACTTCAGCTGAACCTGCTGGGATTTGGCAGGATTGCCCTGCAAATAAGAGCTCAGGAAGAAATGGCTGGGTCAGAACAGGATGAAACTAAACAGATAAACAAGAGAGACTTGACTTTTAAATGGGGAAGAGCATCCCAGTGGTCAGAGTAGGCGACAACTTGAGATGTCAGTATGCTGCCCCCATAAGCATTTGGTGGTTTTCAGGCAGGGTTAACTGGAGAGGAACTAGCGGGCAAAGCACCTTCAACCCCTTCACATGATAGAGTGAGGTCCTAGTATCAGGTAAACGGGGTCCCTGTAAACTTGTCATATGTTATTGCTCTGATATTGCAGAATAACACATTCAGACTCCTCTGAGAGCACAAGTCTTTATGAGTTAAGAAACTTTAAAATGTTACTTCTGATTTTAGTATTATCTCTCAGCTAAAAAACACACTTCCAGTTTATTAAAGACTAAAACCCTGTGATTTGCTAGCACTCACATAATTCAAAGGAATAATCCTTCTCTGGCAATTCACTAAGCTCACGAGTTTACACTAGCAAACAAAATGAGTGTTGTAGGTTGAAGGTAATCTTTGATCCAGTAAATAAATCCATAGTGAATTCAGGTTCAATTACAGTATTTAAATTTATGACATCTACAGTGCTGTAACAAGTTTGTGTCAAATGCCAGTTTCACATAGAAAACATGCATTAACATGCACAAGCTACAAAAAAGAAAAATCTATTGGCTCTATAGAGATGTAAAAACTGCATAAAACTGCCAAAGTACATTTCATACATGTGTTTGTCAAGACATTTGATTGCAGTTCTAGTTACTATGAACAACCCACTATTACAAAAAAATTTCTAGTTTGGTATACTGAAAAGTAAAATTTGCTTTACTGATATTTCTGTTTGCGCACTTAAATGCATATTAACAAATGCAGTCTCGCTACAGCCAAAATTTCATTTGCATGCAAAATACCTCTGGTGCAAATTACCAATAGCATAAGGGAGCCCATGAAATGTTGAAGACTTCAAAGGATGAGAGAAAAACTATTTGCATTTTGGGCCTGATCCAAAGCACATTAAAGTCAAGGGGAGTCTTTCCATTGGCCACAACAGATGTTCTGACTCGAGGAAGTTTTGATGCAAGTTATTGACATAACAGTAGACCTGCAAGACCACAAAATCAACTTTCTGAAGAAACCAAAAGTTAACTTTGCTAAATACTGATTTACTGTTTTTCATCATGGCAGTTGTCTCTCCACTTCTCCTGGGACAGTCTTTGCTGCCTCTCCCACTGTCTGCAGCACATCTTTCTGTTCCAATACCTGATTATTCATTTCAGTTTTTACACCTACACATTCTTCTCTCTTGTTGATGGCTTTTAAATTCTTTCTCACTCTGCAGATACTTAACTTTGTAATAGTGTTACTTAATGCCACAAAAGTGACTTATGAGACAAGTACCTATAAAGGACAATATAAGAAGTGCCAAAATATGTTATGACGGCTTGCTACCTACAAAGCATACAGATATCAACTGCTTTCAGTCTTTGAAAAACTGCTAGTGGTTCTCATAACAGAAGTAAACTGCTAGCTGATCTCATCTATTTGAGAATAATCAGCTTAATCAATATCGCTTCAGCAATCTCCATTTTATTCCCTCAATGTTTTAGTGCAACTTTTCATTTGGCCTAAACATAATAATGCTTTCTACGCTAGAGCAGAAAAAAAAGACTGTTCACATAAAGGATGGGAAATACAATGTGGTAAAAGAAAACAAGTGACTGGACTTGCAACACTGCAGGTACCAGGTAGAGAAATAATAGCAAGTTTATTTAAATAAGCTTGAATAATTTATTCCTTTTAGAAAGAAGCATTTTTCCTGGCATGATCCAAAAAGAAATGAACTAGTAAAAGGAACATTTCTCTAGCACAAACATCATTAACAAATGCCGTATCTATTCTATACATGTCACCAGTAAGCAAAAAATCAAACCCACTGCCACAGAACAAAAAAATGTACTAGGACGAAAGTGTACATTTTTCTTCCTCTCTATACTTCAAAGTCACAAGCACTCCTCATATTTCATGGTAAAAGGTTTTATTTCTCGGTTCTCGCGGCTCAGGTAATGATATCGTAACTCAAAGGTGGTGCAAGGCTTGCTAGAGCTCTGACCTCATAAACAATTTTAATATCCCTTCTCTGCATCCCAACAGATATAGGACTGCACCTGAGCAGCCAATATCTCCACAGTAGGTACCTGCTTATTCAACTTCTAAGCGAGCACATGTGCTGTATGTTAAAGCCAACCTAGATGCAAAGAGAAGGCTTCCATCTGCATGAGGGAGGCCATCTCTCAACATGCTGAGATAAATATGCCAAATACCTGAGGTAGATGGGAGGGAATGTGAAATTAAGCCAAAACACAGCACAGACTCACAAAGCAAGGCGCACAGCACCACATCTGCTATACACACTCTATTCTGAAGTGTTAGAGACAGTGTGTTGTTTTAGAGCAATGAAAGCAGTACTGCTGCAAATGGGGGCGGAGGAAGGACCTAGACAGAAGCATCATTTCTGCTTGTCTTTCTGGGCGAGTCAGTAACAGGCAGAGTTCCTCGTGGCTGCTCCACAGTATCCCTTCCATACTATATCACTACCACAGGCTCAGATAAGGAGGGGATACTAAGGCCAGTGAAATGAAGCTATAAAACTCGTATGTAGAGCCATGATCCTCCGGAAAAATCTGGGCCTGTTCAGCATCACCCTAGCTCTGCAGGGGACTAGAACAGAGAGGCATCCAAGATGCCTTAAGAGGGTTCTGGTAAACTGGTATTAGCTGGTTAGTTAACTGGAAAACTGAAATTCAGGGAAAGAGCTCTAGCAGCCAAGAGACCTCTTGGGGACAAAGAGGTCAGGAGACAGCATGATCAAGTCTCTATTTCTAGGTCAGACCTCAAGAGCTACTTTTCAGCTGTAAGATGATGGCAATCCCACAGCAACTGTGCAAGAACATTTACCACAAGAGACGAGGCTGGAGACAACCCCAGTTAGTCTATTCCTCTGCCCCACAGGAGGATAACCTGTACTTAAACCATGCTACTAGATGTCAAACTAACTTATTCTGAAAATCCTCCAATGCAGAAATGCAATCTGCACTGCCACCACAGATCTCTGGGATTGTGATTCCCCACCCCCACCCCACCCAGGTCTAGCCTAACCTTCTCTTTTTGCAATTTAAGCCCATTATTTCCTGCCCTGTTACCAGCTCCATCTTTACAGACAACTTCTACACACCTCTGGTTAAAGAGGAAAGGTGAAAGCCATTTCAAGATATCTTCAACTCTAATCAAATCCAAACTCTGAACTTAAAGCAAGCTGGACAGTAAGTGCTAACATAGGCAGAAGGGGTGTCTTAGTCTCTTAAGCCTGCATGAGGGCTACAACTCCATCAATCAAGGTCTGGACTAATTAAAAAAGACACTGCCTAGTATTTCAATTATTTCCTTCTGGAATAAGGCCAAAATACACTAGTTGATGTGAGTAGGTAAAACAGAATCCACTACTTTCTGAAAAACCTCCTAGAGGAACAAATTGAAAAGTGTTCTCTTAAAGAAAATTTATTTCCCCTTATCACGTGTACTTATTTGTTATTGAAGGTCTGCTTGCAAGATTCATGATGCTGAGCTCAGGGCAATAAACAATTTATTTTGAGAAATCACATACAGACTGAATGAAGATACAGGAACTACAAGCCAATACAGAAAGAAGAGGTAGGTCAAATTAGCACTGGGCTATCTTGGCAGGATCTCTGTAGAACATCAGTAATGCTTAATAAAATTAATTTCATAGCAGACTTAAGTCTTCAGGAGGTTTTTACTAAGACAACAACAACAAAAAAAAAAGTATTGGAAGAGGACAGGGGTTATTCTCCAAAAAGAGTTGCGAGGTCTGATTTTCTGTTTCTTTGGCACGACTCATCCATAGCCTCATCACTGCGGCAGACAACTTCCCTGTACAGAATCAACCAGGGCAGTGGCACCAACCAGGTCCAAGTCTCCAGACTGTGGAGACACTCCTGGGAAACATTAAGAGCCTTTTTCTGATACCTGACAACACTATGGCAGGGGAGAAGGGGAGCTTTCATCTTTGTTATCATAAGAAGTGCTAGGTAAGTTGCCAGAGCATTGCATTTCCCTATTCGCTTCAGATTTTGCGGTGCAAATTCTGCCCTCCGCTAGACATTGACAGCCCCTACTAACTCTGAGTGACATAGGTATACTATTTGAACAAATTACATTTTAAAGCCCAAATAAGGTTCTTGCCCTCCAAGCTGAGACAGGCAACTTTTTTCTTTGCCCTACCCACAGGTCCCTGTGACACAATACTTCTGACATATTGAAAATTTCTGAGGAGTTATTCCTTCCTAACAAGTATCTTCCTTGTTATTTACCTGGGCTGAAGGGCAGTTCACCATCGTTTATGACAGAAGCACAGAGACAACTGCATAGCAATTACTCAGCATTTGTTAAAACGAAGGCCTCACCTTTAATAATTGCACAGTCACATTTCTTTGCACAGGATCAACCAGAACTCCGGAAGGGAGACTTGCTGATTGACACAAATATGTTTGTATTTCAAAGGGCAAACTACAAAGTCAAATAAAAGGTAGTGTTTGCACAAGAGTTAACTTAGCCATTTGGCATTCTCAAAGAGCTCAACAATCCCACGGAAAAGTGTCTCTCCTGTACTCTGCTACACTGAATTTTTAACTCAAACTTTAATACAGGTGTACAGAGAGGTCAAATTACCATGATCCCTGCAGAAGGCTAGCTTAAACACACAACCACAAGAAAGAGGTGTTAATAGTGACCTTTAAAGAAGGAGAGCAATATGGTGGGCAGAGCTCCTTCTCCCCACTATCCCCACCGTGAGCTGGCAGCTGCTGAAAACTCAGTGCAAGTTAGAGCTACAGGGGTCCTCTGATTGCATGGAAGGACAAACCAATGTCCAACCAAACAGGAAAGACAGAAAGGACATCTCCTTTCTCACACTTTCATACCCCCACAGTTCATCTTGAACTAAAAGGACCAGCTCTGCACAGTCACTGCTCCAGTGCAGCCCAACAGGAAGGAGATGCAATACTTAATAAGGTCACATAACTGCTCTTGGGGCTGCACCATTCCTTGTTAAGACAAGGGCAGTTCCCTGCAGTGCTGGATCAGACCCACAGCACATCTCCTTCAGCCTCCATCAGAGCCAGTGCTGCTCTTTCACAGCAGACAAGGTCTCCTGCCCTCTCTGGAACCAGCCACCTGCCTTCCTTAGCAATGCTGTGGCCATGCTCAATGTTCCTTTCCCTCTGCTGCCGCTCCACACTCTACTGCGGGTGACTGTAGGTGCATTTTGTTCTCCTTTTTCTCAGAAATTAAAGTGCTCTATCTATCCTAAAGCTATAAACGGGTGCTTTCACAGTGCCCACAACCCTTTGAGCTCACTTTCAAGCTATTGTATTGGGTGTGTTGAATTGAAGGTTACCAAGTACATCAATTCCAAGTACATTAAAACTAGGTACCAAGCACACGTCTTCAAAGAGCCACCAAGAACTTTAAGGTAAATCAACTAAATGGATAGAGGATCTGCACATGGGTAGATTCAACCAAAAAGGATAGAAATAGTCTCACAGGTGATTAGCAATGCACCTTAAATTACCCACACTGACTTTGCCTCTTCAGTTAATTCCTTTCAACTTTCCTCCCCACATAGACAGGCTTTTGAACCTCAAAGCATTACAAAACAATGTGCATTATCAGCTATGTCTGTATGTATGCATGTGTACCCAGCACCCACTAAATTGTCATGGCCAGCCTAAACTATGTTTAGTATGGTAATGCTAATCCAGTATTTTAATCTTGCATGGATTTTCAGAAGTAGTCCAAATTTGGGTCAGTGTGACGGAACTGTCTGGAATTAGCACAGGAGGACAGTTTCTAATGTACCATGGGGATAACTTCAGCAACAAACTGCAAAAAAAGTTCTTTTGCAGTAAGTGTAACTATCACTACTCTGAGATTAAATATTACCTGGAAAGCACTCTCATTAACTGGAGAGTCCTTGATTAATGAGCAGGTGGAGTGCATACAGGGACCTGGTACTGATTTCAGCTATCTTATTAGCTCTACCCTGGACACTTCCGATCACCACAAAAATAAATGAGGAAATCCAAGAACTAATTATGAGCAGACAAAATGTGTCGGCCTAATAACTCTGTTATGGTACTTCAGAGGTTAAGGGAGGTTGGCAGAGGTGCAAGATGTAAACAGTGAAGCCACCAAAAAGAAACAGCAACAGAATTCAGCTATCTTCTAGCATCTCTAGTGCATGAGACCACAGGAAGTCTCAAGAAATAGTCTCTATTTCAGAATGGCTCTGGTGCAGTTTTGACTACTGCAATCATTAGTTGTTTTAATACTGATGGACACAGGAGGACCCTTCAGTGCTTACCCCACTCCCAAGGAGGGGTGGAGGGGCTCGCTCCCACCAAGGCACAGGCATTAAGCACTTGCCAAAGGCCCGGAGGGGGGTGGGGGGCTTTGTCAGAGCACAGGAGTTTGGCAAACTGAAAGCCAAGGGCAGGGGAGAGCATCCCACCTGGAGCTCCTCGAGGGTGCCGCTGCAGATTTGAAGGTACATAGGCCAGGGCTGCAGACCACGCGCTGGGGAAAGCAGAACCATGTTCTTCAGTTTGTCGGCAAACACAGTTTATCTAAGCATCTCTTGCTATACTTATCCAGCAGCCACNCAACCCACGCCACTATTGATGGCTCCTCGGAAACGCAGGGGTGCAGCTGGCCGGACCCCAGCAAGGGCTGCCCGGACCCAGTCCCAGCCCCGGAGGAGAGCGGGAGAGGGGAAAGTATTGATCCGGTCCTTTTACCATGCTAATTTGCCCAGTGGCTGCTTCAGTCATCGCCAGGCTGGACACTTCAAAAGAAAACTGTTTTCAAAGCACCGACTGTCTTTTTCAACTGCAGAAAACACTTAAAACTGAAAATAAATGAATTCAAGCACCAAGTTCACAGAAGCGCTGGTCAGTATTCTTCAGCTCCCCAGAGATGTTTGATGTATGGAAAGACAGACTTGTTAATTAATGCTATTAAAATGTGGCCTGGCAAGAAGCCTCTGGGATTTAAACTAAGAAAATCCACACCCTTCAAGTGCACACTTTAACGTAAAGATAGCCTGTAATAGTATCAAAAAAATTCTCACACACACACCTCAGAAGTGAAATTTAGTTAAAATTAAATATCTGTAATTCTATTTTGGTAATTCAGCATCGACACTGGAAAGCATTTGGCCTTTCTTAGCCTTGATAATGGGGAAAATAAAGCTGATTGTTCAATCCCTTCAGACCGCTGAGAACACACAGTGAAGGCCAGACAAAACCCTTGGTGTGACAGAGGCATTATTAAAATATTTTGGAAAGCAGCAGCATTGACTAGCGCCTTTGCTACCAACACACAGTCTTCGATCACTGGCTAAATACAATGTGAGGAAAGGATACAATGACAGGATTTAATTAACGGTCTGTGGAAGTACTGAAGTATGTTACATACACAAGATTTGCAGACAGGACAGAAATCAATTGAGTGTTTTGCATCCGTGTTTGTAGCTCACATCATGCTTCTAGTAAAACTGGAGATGAGCTGTGAAAACCAGGAGTGCTCTCCAAGCTAAGGGAGATAATGAGTTGTATCTCTGACCCACAGCATATTACCCTGCTTTCAAAGATTAAAGAGCCAAAAACTTCAATTTCCCTTCAAGTATGTCTCTATTTCCAAGGCTAAAGTCAGCCTTGGTCAGCAAGAAGAGCTGAAGCCAGACGAAGGAAGAGCCTCAGCCACAGAGCTCAGCCTGATCCTCTGGACCCCAGCCCGGGGCAGCAGCAACCCACCGAGCCGAGCCGAGCCGAGCCAAGCCCCAGCTGCACCTGCAGCACCAGCCGCCCGCTCCATGCTCACCTGCCCCCAAGGCAGGAGGGAATTTAGGATGCCTTCAGGATTCCACTGAGCTCTAACCCCTGGCCAGAGGGGACAAAAAGCCCATCAGAAGCCATGGGAGAACAGGCAAACAGCAGGGAGCTGACTGTCAACCTGATATTGGCTCTGGAGCAGGCAGCATCATCGAAGCAAGCTTATTCACAGAAACAAGGCTTGAAGAGATAACACCAGAAAATATGAACAAAATGGAACTTGTTTCCTTGCCACTAAATTGTTAGCTTTATGGGACTTCATGCTGAACGGTATGAAAAAAATCCAATTTGCTTTGAAGCGCATTAGTCTAACATCCTAATTATTGTTTACATTGCCATTTGCCTTCTATTAAGAATTGAATAATTACCCAGCACTCCATAGTTTAAAAATACAAGCAAACAGGATTATCTGGGTAATTAAGACACTGTACTGCAGCTTTGTACTGTGGCTGTACAAAGTATTCACATACACAAGCAGAAGCAATAGTTATCGATTGCCTTAGTTCAAACATTTTAAGCAGTTCCAGCATGCAAGATGGGTAACTCATTAGAGAAAGGTGCCCGATGCTTTCTGACAAGCACGGACTGGGGAGAAGCTAACTCGCAGCTAGGACGCTAGACCGAGTCTTCCCTCTGGACTCATCCTAGCCACAGACATCCTATGTCATTCTGGGAAAATTACCTAGTCTTCCTCCCTCCGTCCTCCAGGCGCTGCTGCAGCACAAGCGCATCCCTCCTCCTCCTCCTGCCCAGGAGCCCCACCTTTGCCCAGCCTGCTGAACCCGCAGCCTCTGCCCTGCTACACCAGGCCCCCCAGTAAACACAAGGCCTGTTTCCAAGCACACCTCTTTCAGTGGGTTTGTATAGATTAACTTAATTTTACAGATTCCTTTAGTGAGATTTAAACCCACCCATCTATGGAAAAAAAAAGTAGACCAGCAAACAGAGTTCTCTCTAGGCATCCATAACTAAATGAGCCAAAGCAAATACCAACTGTACAGTATAGCTGCCCCCACCCAAACCTTAACAGCCCATCCATATTGTACTTTAAACAGCATGACCTCCCCTTCTGGGTGACTGTTAGGACAAAAGCAAAGTTTTTGCACGTTCCTTTGTTGTTTTAAAGATCCTTTCCTCCATTTAATTATGCCACCAGGTTTCACACTGTGCAATTTACTACCCCTGTGAAATTACCTTCAAGTTAAACACTAATTGGACATCCAACAAAAACTAAAACCCCCCACAACCTTGTTTTTCCTTCTGGTTTCTTATAGGATGTAGCCCCAACATGATCAGGGTCCCAACTTCATACCACTGATTTATAAAGACACTAAATGAAAAACAGTACTTTAAAGAAATACAGTATATTCGTGCAGCATGTGTTCTAACTTATATCAATAAACCTTTCAACAAATCCGTTCTGAACAAGCCTGTGTTTTGGGAGCATTTAATGAGCCTCAGCTTTATTTCAAGCCAAAGGCAATTTTAAGTAAAGTTGAAATAAAGAAAAGCTAAAAAGAAAAGAAAGCCACTAAAACCAAAAATAAAATAAAATATGGGTTCTTGTGTAATCATGAGGCTTAAGAAAGCAGAACTTTTCTCACAGATTATTTTCTTTCGATAACTAAAGACAGCAGTTCATTTGTGCCCATTTATCCAAGTGCTACCAGCCCTTTTCCCCTTTGCACCAAATTAGAACCGTGGGCCAAGCCCATTTCTGCAGCCAGGCCAGCAAAGTGCAGGGCACTACACTAGGGCTGAGCAGGTCCTTGACTCGACACATAGAACATGTCATAAAA
Source organism: Anhinga rufa (assembly GCA_013400875.1). Classification (NCBI taxonomy): domain Eukaryota; kingdom Metazoa; phylum Chordata; class Aves; order Suliformes; family Anhingidae; genus Anhinga; species Anhinga rufa. Next base: position 4,062 of record VZTV01081120.1, on the reverse strand, counting down.
CATAACTCCTTTTCATGCACATGTGTGTGCGCACACTTACAGTGCAGGGGGCGATCCCACCTCCTGAAACTGGTCATCCCTCCAGCTGAGGGTGGAGCTACAGAAGGGCTTCATGGTCACCAGTGAACATCTAGAGGAGATGACAGTCAAGGGCCTGTGGCCCCACCAGGCATGAGAAGTGGCACTCCCTGCACCTCCAGCCACCATTTACAAGCAAGGCCAGGGTTTCGGAGCAGAGCAGTTTCCCACATGCTGGCTTGAAGGGAGCAAGCAGGCTGCAGAGACTGGGGAAAGAGTAACAATCAGTCATAGTCAAGAGGAGACCTCGAGACACAAGGGGCACACCGTGCAAATATTACACTCTCTCTTAAACAAAGAGATCAAAAAAATCAAAACAGAATCCATTTGCATAAAATCCAAATCTTCGAGCTCTGCATAAACAGAAGGAGATTTTGGCTAGCGTTTCCAAAGGAAGCTCTTATCTCCTTTGTGAAATGGGGAAATGGGTGTGCTACTTTGCATGAGGGTGTATACAAAAGATGTAAATGAGGAATTTGCTGCATGCAAAAGGCAAAGCTGCCGACAGCTGCCAATCCCCATTCACAAGGAGAGCTTCCTTAGTCTCCAGCAGGAGGAAAGAGAAGGGAACCAACATGTTTCCTTCCCAGGGAGGTGAAGCGGGCTCTGAATATTCATAAAATGGCCATTTAGTCATGGGAGTGTTAATTGTCTCTGATTCACAAAACTGTGTGACCTCACCTGCTCCCTGAAACTTATCAAAAGGATGTGGCATAATAGAATGAAACCAGATAAGATATTTATCTCACAAGTTTGGGGGGGCTTTTTGATGCAGTCTCGAAAGACTGAAGTGTACTGCTGAGCATTTCTTTAATCACTTCTCACAGGCACAATAAAGACCAAGCTCAGTGGAGCATGTTATTAGACAGATAATAACACATACCCAGCCACGATCTAAATACTGAAGTCATCACACACAAGACGAGTTGTCTGGAAAGTTTTGCTTTAAAAAAAAAAAAAAACACCTCACAAAAAACCCAGAAGATGGTTTATATGCCCCACAAAAGACTACCCAGGCCTGCCATGAAATTCAAACCACCACAACAGCTCATCTGGCTTTGATTCTGAGGACCGTGCTTTCTACTAGTAACACACAGAATAAGGGCCAGATATTGCTCCCCTGTGTACCAGCGGAAATTTTCTCGGGAATTCAGAAGGAAGCAATCCCAGCCTTTCTTCAAGGGATACATGAAGGGACAATTGCTTGACAATTGTAGCTTGACTTCGGAGCCGGCCAGGGAGGCGGGAGGTATTACAGAGCCCGCAATGACGCTTAAAATGGAGATTTTGAAATGCACCAGGCGGAACAAAAAAAAAAAAAAATAAATCACAAAGGGAGCAACCCTTGGAAGATCTATTGAGCTACATGAGAACATAACATAACCAAGTCACTCCTTCAGCAGAGAAGGGAACCATCTAAATTTGGTTCAGACAGCCTGTGTTTCAGTATCACTGCCATGCCCCTCCTGGTAGCTTCCATCTTCTCAGCTCCTTTTAAAACGTAACATGTTGAGTCTGTGCATTTTTTTCCCCCTGCCAAAAATAATCAACCTGGAAAAAAAACCTTCTGAAATCTCAAATCTGCGCAGTCTTAGTCACCCTTCTGATTACCCTTTTGTGCAGCCAGACTGTTCATCAGTGTTATTCTGACAAAAAGAGTTGTCTATGACTAAAATGGGAAAGTACACACAAATTACTTCACTTTCCTGCCCCTACAAAACCCACCATCCAAAAAATCTTATCACAGAAAAAACATAATTAGACTGTACCCTTCTGATGTAAACTGAACTGCTGCTCTCCATGATCACAGCGACTCTTCAAAGCTTCAGAGATAAAAAGAATCTTATCATTCAAATTATTACTTCTTAGGGATGCTCTTATCAAAGTTCGAAGGAAAATTCTAAAAACAGCGGTGATATGAAACCAGGACTGAGCCATATTTTAAATGACACTGGATTTTCTGCCAATTGGCCAATTCACAACTCAAAAAAACAAGTGTAGATGAAGACAAAGCTGTTGGCTCTCATAACCTTTACAATATCACAGCAAAAATCTCAACTGTCTCACATATTTATACTAAGTGGCAGGTCTAAAATTGAGATTTGTAATTTCACAGCATCAAAATCATCACAGATGGCTACAGTCTATTGCTTCTCTAATCCGTCTTTTCTCCCTTCCTGCTTGTTTTTCCCCCCTCATCCTTTGAGTCAAAGAGGATAGTAATTTTATCATAAGAAAATCGTAACTAAATCCAAACCACATTGTATTAATGTGTAACAAAACAATTTACATAACAATGATGCATACAAGCAAAGCTTAAAATTACTTTATATCTCAACTTTGCCCTACAGCATTAATTACCTTAGCCTTGAGACACGCGACTAGTTAGGATAGTTTCATGTTCCATCAACAATATTCCACAGTTATCCTCTCCTAAATGGATAGCCATTAATGCAAAAAGTTTGGGGGAGAATAAGAAAATCAACAGCAAGTTTGTTTGGTTTGTTGGGGTTTTTTGTTTGTTTGGGTGGGTGGGTTTGTTTGTTTGTTTGTTTGGGGGTTGTTTTTTTGTTTAGCATCAAGTTCACAGCTACAAGCTCACCTGTAAGAAAACGATCATTGCTCACCTAGTATTTCTACTGATCAGGACCAATTTTTTGGAGCCACTCTTGTGACACACCTGTGAAGCTTCCCAAATAAATATGGATTAAATACTTGGCGCCTTTCCCTTTCTACCCTGGGTTTTTGTATATACATACATATTACATATATATGGAGAGAGAGAGATGCACACACACACATGGATGTTCAATAAGACAACTATCATCAATAAAGTCAGCTAGAAAAAAAGATAGCAGTCAGAGGAAGGACAGGTTTTTGTCATCATATTCAAACACCTCCATAACACCAACACAATTTTTTAGAAAAACCTGTTCAAGGTCAGAGAGTCATTAACTCCCACTACAGGAACCACTTTAGATGTAAAGTGGCTTCCCATTATGCTTCCCACACACACATCAGAAATTAAGCAAAAGCAGCTCAAGGAAAATGCATTATTTAAAAATGAGAAGGTTGAGCGAACCTGAAGCAGCTTTTAGGGCAACCCAAGCATCAGCTGGTCTGTCCCAGCACTGTGTGGAAGGGGGCAAGTCCCAGGAGAGGGCAGAGAGCTCCAACGTCTCTCCTGTGGATCTCCCAACAAGTGCAAAGCCCCAATCCACTGGCCTAAACTATTTCTGCCCACCGAGCTTTTGTCAAACATTTAAGATCTTAATCAATCCCAACTCTGACCTTAGGATCACAGGGGAAGATGGATGAGAAAACTGACAACCTCTGACCTTCCCTTGTATTTGTCCTGCCGCAGTCAACCTATTGAAAAACAATTGAGGTGGAACCTGCTCACCAGCGCCAGTCCCAGCCAGGCACCCTTTTACAGCCTTTCCCAACCTCAAAGTCCCTCCCCCCGCCCTCAATCCTCTGTACCAAAACCACAGGAATCCTCCTCACTTCATCCTCCTCCTCCCCTCCAAAAACCTGCCGGAGCAGAACATTTGCTGAACTATGAAGTTAAGTGGGTAAGAAAAGGGGAAGCCTCATTCAGCAGTGTCAAAGGCCAAACTGCTTTAACGGCCTCGCTGGAAACCAGAGAACGAACTGCATAGTTCTGGTAAACTTCATGAATTCATGAAGAGGAGCTTCCTGGTAGACTGTTCTGGCTGCAGAATGGCAAATGTGAGAAAAGGAAACCACAAATAACCGCTGATGAAATGGGTTTAGCACTTTCAAATTACATGCTGGCTTGAATCCTCTCAAAATGTCTAGTTCAGGCCAACTTCACTTTGGAGAACCCAAGAGACGGAACATTTCTATCTCCTTTGTAAATATGGCATCCCCAGACCTTCCTTTTACTTGGGAAACAGATAACGGGGTTTCCTGAGCCCAAGCTTTCGCAGGAGCAGCTGCCAGCCAGTAGGTAAGCCAGCA
>VZTV01081119.1:0-11074 GCA_013400875.1 Anhinga rufa | reverse complement strand
TTTTTTTAAAAAATAAATTAATACAACACAGGTGAATTTCTGTTGGGTAGTGGGAGATGGGAGGCAGAGGTACAAAAAAGGGTAAAGGCTCAAGGCAGCAGCAAGGGGAAAGGAGTAAGCAAACAGTAAGGATGGAAAGGAGAAAGATGAAAGGACAATCTTCTCTCCCTGATGAAGTTACCAGTCTTTAGAGCTCAGTCTACTTTCATCTCTGTACTAGCTTTGCCAGCAGCTAACACACAAAAAGGGCGAAGGCAATGACAAAAGACTATGGCAGTACAATGGCTTAGATATCACAGAGCCTCACATCTTCTGGCATTTGTCACTTCAACCCGAGAAAAAAGAATTGACATTAACTCCTCCAGAGCCCTTCTCCTGGCTGGCCAGGAGTACACTCTACTTCTGGTCTCCATTTCCACAAAGTCCAGGACCTAAAGGAGCAGCATCAGACTTCCCCTCCTAAAGAGGATGTTAACTACAACACCAAGGGAAAGCAGACTAGTGTTCCCCCAACTCTCTTGGGCACCGAGTTATCAGAGCATGGCTGCTGCCCAGCCGTGATGGCCCTCAACACCTTTTGGCATCCCTCCGTCCCACAGCAGGTGCTCCAGCTCCTCCCTGTGACCCTGTCACCCACTCCTGAGCAGGGACCTCAGCAACCAACACTGTGCCAGAGAGCTCAGGGTGCCAGACTGCTCACAGGGTTCTTAAGGAAAGGAGAAAGAAAAAAAAAAAATCACATCAGAAAAAGTAGCAGCAAAGTGCTTCAGACCAAAATTACATTGACGATAAAAATAAAAATTAACTTAAGAGTTGGCAGCTTGAATTTTAGATTTCACAGGAGGAATGCTGCTGTTCCCAGTCAGGTACTTGGTAAGATCTGGATTCTTCAGTTCAGTAGTTTTTTTTTTAATATGGGAGGTGGGCAGGGAAATCGGCTCACATACCCCAAAAAACCCAAACCAAAACAAAAAAAACACAACATCCCAACATCAAACTCCAAACCCCCCGCCCAAAAAGAAGCAAGGTTTTGCAAGAACACATCAGTTTTATTGATGTTCTCATCACAACCAGAATGAAGCAGCTGTTCCTAAAATGCCTCTTGATAGTCAGGACTTGAGCTCAAAGCTCTGCTCTGCTGCTCTGCCAACTGGTCCCCAGACTGGAACTTCTATCTTGATGAGTACCTACACAAGGTGCCCTGTCCTCCTCTGATGGGAGATCTTCCTGCTCTGCCAGAATAGTGCCCTTGGTGATGTACAGAGAACAATATTTTAAATGAGTTTTCCTTTAAGTCAATAGTTAATTTCATTTTTTAAATTAAATAAATAAATATCTGGAGAGGGTTTCATATTCGCTTTAAATGGTTCTGGAACATAGGCTGCGAGTATGCAGTGTTAAGTCAAGTCAAACAGCAATTCTGAATTTCAATCTATCATGTCCCTGCCTCAACTGACTAGCCTTGGCTAGTCCCCATCTCTGCAGGTTTCTCAAAGAAATTCTCCCTAACATCTTAAAGCTAAGCAATAACATTTACAAAATCCTTAAATTTCAGTGGGATGCAAACCCAATGTCCTGGCTTCAGCTAGGATAGAGTTAATTTTCCTCCTAGTAGCTGGTACAGTGCTGTGTTTTGGATTTAGTATGAGAATAATGTTGGTAACACACTGATATTTTAGTTGTTGTTAAGTAGTGCTTGCACCAGTCAAGGACTTTTCAGCTTCTCATGCCCTGCCAGCTGGGACAGGAGCAGCATCTAGTAACAATAACTTAAGGATGATGTGTGGGGCACAAGGAGAGAGTGCTGCTGTGACATGCTATACTCCCAGCTGAGCCCTGCACAATCACACTCATCAACCCTTATAAAAAGGAGATTTTTGTCATTTTCTAGCATTAAGGATTAAACAAAGTATTATAAAGTCAAAGTATTATAAAAGTCAGCTACACGTATCCATTATTATTATTATATGATATTACTTCTAAAAACTAATAAGATGAATAATTTACTATAAATTAATAACTTTTTTGTCATGAGAAGGTCAGGAGGTCACTTTCGATCATTTCCCCCCAAACCTCCCTTTGCTCCCTTATTTCCCATGTCTGTTTCTGCTTTCTAGCACCGCAGTGTGCACAGAAACTTTTCAATTCTAATTCACACTTGAAAAGGGAAGCAGCATTCAAAAAATGGACAAAAGACATGCCTGTTTAACATGCCAGGCAGCAGTATGCGGGCTAAGTGAGAAGTCTAGCATTCATTTAGAAAAGACACACTGTATACATTTGGACCAATTATGACCATCAGTCCACACCAACACAAGAAATTTTTCTTAATTAAAATACATGGAACTCAAAGCCTGATGACTTCTCTGCAGGTTCCTTTCTGGATTCAGTTATCAGTTTGCCACAAACATTATCTTCTGAAGTAACATACTAATCTTGTTCCCGTGATTAAGAAAAGCAAAATCAGTCAGAGAAGAAACCAAGTTTGTACAGTATCAAGTTGGTACAGCCCAGCTACTGGGCTGACAGGATTTTTCAAAGCTGACTTTTTTTTTAATTAGGAGAATTCACTTGTTTCAGGAATGGTCTCACTACAAAAAGCCAAAAGATTGTTCTTATCACTTCCTCCTGCAACAATGTACTACTATACTCACAATATCACCTCACTTACATGTTGTGATCAATATAGTCTCATATTCTGCCTCAGAATGACTGACTGGCATAAGATACTTAGAAATTACCAAGAAAATCTTCAGCTGAAAATTACAGCAGGATCTGTAGGGAGGATGCTTTCATGTATCAAAAATTAGCTGTGCCCTGTCTCTCATGCCCTGAAGAATAAAATTTTAAAAAGACAGTTTTCATTATAGAAGGATGTAATTACAGATATTTCCTTTTTTAATACAGACATTTAATTAATTTTTAAATCCTACAAATCTCTGGAGTTCAAATTATATGTTTTTGCTGATTAGTTTCACATTTTGTGCATATTGACGCAGGTACGTGATCTGCATGTTGTGTCAAGCGATATTTTGAACAATTGTAAATTTACTTTACATTTCACTCAGTTTACTCCTAAATCATAAAATTGCATAAATGACATAACAATGTATCTTCTAACTAGTTAACTGAAGAACATAAAATTCTCACATTAAAAAAGCATCAAAATCTTTTCAATTAGAACATTACCAAATTACCCTCAGCATATGACTATTTTTGTGTGCATTTGAAAGGGTCTCCAAAATTAACATAACCTTTACTCTCAAGGTAACTTGGCAATTTATTGTTGAGTTTGCATCAGGTTTAATTTGGGAATATAACATTAATACAAATTTTTGCTTAAGTCCTATGCTATTATGTTTTAGATATAGAAATTTAACTTCATATCACACTATATTAATAATTGCACTACCCAAAACTTCTGTGACGTGATATTATCAGTTACTGATAATACAGACAGTATTGCAAATAGGCGAGATGTCTGGACAGCCATTTTTAACTTAAGACATGCTTCCCTACTTGAACACACTGTTAAATTAAGAATTTTAAAAAATGCTTTCCACCTGTGCAGATGATGGATCATGGGACCTTTTCAAGATCGCAAGCACAAGAAGAATTAAAGACTCTACAAACTGTAATAACCAGCATGCTGATTCTGACATTAAAATAGTGAATTTTAGTTTCTCTAGAACAGGCTTGAAGTAGTCTGATTTTCTGAGCATAACAAGTAATTATTTTACACAGAAACATTCTAGACCTTAAGCACACATAACTATTCCTTTCATTACTATTGCCTGTATGATTATAGCAAGTTAAATATACAATAATTTTACTAACAGCAAAATGATTTTTCACCTCTAGACAAAAATACCAAGTATAAGCCTTATTTTCCATTATTAATTAAAACAACTGTATAATGAATTTGTGAGATCACCAATTTGGTTTATATGTTCATTTTTAGCCTTTTTAAATGTACTTACTGGTTGTTCGGGTAAGTCTTGTGGCTCTTCCATGGGTATTATTTTAATGCTTAAATGATTCAGATCGTGTGTTCCTCTGCAGTCTTCAAAGCCTGTCAAAAAAAGGTGTTCATAGCTTTATGTACTTTTTGAGGGGCTTATCATTTAGGCTATCAGAGAATGTTAATTGTTATATATTCCACCCACAAGCTTTCTAAACTCGTGTTGCCATCTCCCAATTAAAAGACGAAATTCATATATGGAAAGATTTCATAAACAAGGGATTTAGCTTTAAGCTTCAAGATACAGACTTTTCTATGCACGTGGCACTTTTCTACATCATTTACTTGTACCATACTGACTGCAGAAGCTAATGTATCAATCAGACATGTGCACCATGATTTTAAAGACACTTTAAATGATCAAGTCTGGTCTACTAGGTCAGTAAACAGTGTGATTTAATCTAACCTGTTTTAATTTAGAACATTTATATAACAAACAAACAAAAAAAATCAGGACAAGACTGTACACCTAAATGTATTTACATGCAGTACTGTTTATTGCCAAATTCACAAGGCAAGTTTATTATTTCAATTGCACGATTCAAAAAGACAGGTTTGATGAAAATTTATAACTTTTTTTTTTTTTTGGAAGCTAAGTAACCCAGTAGCATTTAGCATAGAGATCTTAGATACTATACCCCAAAGAGCTGCTATACCCTGAGGTTTTAAAACCACGAAAAGGAAATTTTGAAGATTACTTTCACAATCTGATTAAATTTTGCAGTTTGCTGGGCAAAAGATAAAGGCATGTGTCCTCCACGGCATTCCCCTCTGCCTGACCAATCTTCACGAACAGCATGACCTATGAGTTCATTTGCTCTTCTTTCACCCTCTTATTTCAGTGCCAGTTTATTAAAAACAAACCCTAACCTCTTCAAACAAGCTCCATCTCAACTGCACCAAAAGCAAGTAGGTCCCTGCTCTCTCATCCCAGCAGAGCTGTCTCTTCCATATGCACACATGTGCATTACTGCACACAGAGCAGAACCTAAGTGGATTACGGAAATTAGAAGAAATCCTGAAAAACACTTAGTGGTTTGGAAGAAATTAAATACAGTGACTTCCTGTGCTGAGGTGCAACCTATTCCTGCCTCCACAGCCATGAAAGTTTTACTGTAAATCTCAGTGGAAATGCAAAAGCCCGTTTACCTGGCTCTGCTGTCTCTATGCTTTTCCATTTTCCCATTGTGCCTGGAGCATTCAGGCACCTTCACAACATGAACTTGTCCCCATGCAAAGTGACTAAACAAGTTAATAGAAACAACTTTCCGGAGTCCCAAAAACAACAGCTATTTCCCCCTCCATGTCCCTGCCAGACCTACTTAAACTCCCAGCACATGCAACCAGCCTGCAGTGGAGCACCATGTGCCGAGCACGGGGATGCTTAGCAGCCTGGAATAATTTCATGTTAACCATGAAAACACAAAGGATTTCTTCTCCCTTATTTGAGGGCAGGAGAAAGTCTTACATGCCAGGGTATATCATATATGCCAGGGTAAAATTTCATTGAGGGTTTGCATATTTTCCAAAGCTGCCTCCCCTAATCAAAGCTACTTACCTTTATTGCCTTAACTGTAAATCAACTGAATTTACAGTAAGTCTCTTCAATAATTCAGGTTCTTTTGAAATGACCCTCTTCACACCACAAACAAGGAAGCGTACAATACAATGTACTACTGTCACCATTCCAGTTTTTTCCTCCATCAGTTTTAATCTGTTTTATTTTCAATATAAAAGGTTATTTCCTTTTTACTTTTTATAGGAATAACAGGAAAATCAAGACTTAAGAGAAACTGTGGCATCCAAAGATTAAGAATAGGAGTGTAGAATACAATGGCCAACAGCAAGAATATTTGAAATTGATACCAATGGGTCCCATCCTGTCCCTTGTCCTTTATTTTTATTTGACATGGTTTTGTTGTGTAATTTCTTAGAAAAATCCCAAACTCTTCAGTATGGAAAAAGATTTCACATCACACTTTGATCCATACAGCAGTAACTTCCCATTCCATGCTTTGTTTAAAAGCTGTGAGTTCTTTAATTTTGTTTTTGAGAAGAATCTAAATAATTAGAGACACAAAAAGATTCCCAAAGTCACATCAGAATATGTTAGCTATGCTTGTGAACAAAACTCTCTTCCAAAATGAGCAGGGCATCTTGTAGCACCTGGAAGGAAATTAATGACCCAAAGCAGATGAGCAGTAACCACTTGCCTAGATGGCAAGTGAAAACTTGACCTCTGATGGCTTCACGCTTTCTTCGAGAAAATACTCCATACCTCCAGAAATAGCAGCTTCGGCAGAAGGCATTTCGCAAAGGCCTAGTGCTTGTAGCTGTTGTTACCCAGAAGCGGGCAGAAGAAGCAGCAGCATGCATTTCTGGGTGAAAGGGAGGTACTTAACCAGTACACCTGACTAGCTAGGAGTGATGGGGCTTCCCTCCAGCAAAGGCCTCCTGCACCAAAAACAGTTTAAGCTGGGGCTGAAGGAAGAGCTCCTGCCCCTTCTTACCCCCAGCAACCCACTCCTGCTTACTTGACACCCCTTCCTTTGTGACCACCAAAGTGCTTCTGGATCTGGGAGCTGAACTTCTTCTAAGGAAAAAGAAAAGGAAAAAAAAAAAACAGGCACACAAGCACAAGCTTTCTGCTGAGCTGCTTTCAGCGGGATCAGCCCTGGTCTCACACAGCCTTGTGCTGGGGGGAGCCAGCAGACGGGGAACAGGCAGAGCATGCAAGCGGGGCAGCAGGATGCCCCTTTTCAGTGACAGCCGTAGGAAATTAAACCATAATTTTACCATCTTATTTATGTTTCACTTTGGCAAAACATAGGACATAAAGTCACAGTGATATATATACATATGCCTCTGCAGCCTTTCAGTGTGTATCACCCACCGAATCACCAAGTTCTCCTGTAGAGCAGCAACCCGACTTCTCATGGCCAGGCACAGAAAGCGCTTGGACCACAAGCAAGGCCAGAGGCTCTCCCTGCCATCACCTCCACGAGCACAGAGCCAGGGAAGGGAGCTGCCTGCCTCTCCCCTCCTGCAGCGAGTGGCTGAGCGAAGTCACTGACAGCTTGAAGCCCCGGGGAGGAGGATCTGGGGAGCAGCTGCTCCGGCCGCGCTCGTTTCCCTAACAGCACCCTCCAACACGGCTCATCCTCCCACTGCCCATCAGCCAGCTCCAGCCCTTGGGCAGGCATACGCAGCATCCCCTGCCCTCCGGCCAGCCCTGAGCACCTCCGGGTGCTGTAAGCCACCTCCTGGGGACGCACCCATGCACCGCCCGAGGCTTGGGTTTCCAAAAAACAAACCCAGCGCCTTACACCTGCTCAGCTTGAGCCACCTCAGTGTATTATCTTATTTAGCAAGCAGCTCGCCACAAATAAAGTTGATTTTTAAAAACTTAAGATAAACAACATTGGGTTTTTTTTGTGGCATCTCAAATCTCAAAATTAGATTTCAACTTATAACTCAAAGCAACCATACTTCAGATAAAGTTATCACACAGTTTCAATTAAGCAACATTTTAAAACTGTAAGTGACCACAATAGAAGAGGTATCTTCAGTTCCATAGAGAGTCCAAATTGCTGCACTTGTACCCATGACAGGGGGTGCCAACGCAACCACCAGGCAGGAGAACAGTGACCGCTGTCGGTCCTGCTCCCCATCCCATGTGAAGCCACAGCCTCCCAAAGGGAGGCTTGCCAACCTCAGAAGAGAAGAAAACAGTGCTTAATAGCTTTGGGGGCAGCTGGGGTTTGGTCACTTTTTCCATCTATATATCTATTTATATTTCTGAGTGTGTGTGGGGAGGTCTGAAAAGTAGATTCTGGTGGTGAGAATACTTCTGTGGGCCACTGGGCTTGCAAATGAGAAAACCTGTACAAAACTAACTGAGCATGCAACAAGCCATTAAATGAGTTGCAGCAATGAAAGAAACATTCAGAAAAATGAGTCAAGTGTTACACTTCTGAAAACCAGCAAAATACCATACTTTTTTCCATTTATAGTGTGGTTTTCATTATTTATCTGATGAAAAATATTTTGTAATATCTGATTTAAACAACATTTTTTATTTAATCTAGACTTGTTTTGAATAGCCATCCTTGTTTAATTCCAACTTGCGCAGAACACCAACAATGTAAAATATCAAGGATAGGTGTTTTACATGTAGTTTTATTTTGCTTGCTCAGTTTGTGGAGACACATTATCTAAACTTCAAAAGAGAAGGCATCAAAGCAGGGGAAGGGACTGCAGAATGGCACAGATCAGTTGCCTGCCTTCTGTTCTGCACAACATTGCTATGCCAATAATTCCCCATTAAAAGCCCTGACAAGCTATGTACAGTTCGTTGCCCTAAAACCTGTTTTAACAATCCTAAAACGCAAAGTCTCGCTTGCTCAGACTCTCTTGAACTAGATACTATGGATATAATTTCTGAAAGCTACCCGCTATTAGCATCAGGCTACACTGCTATTTACTTTCATTCTGTTCTTTTCAAGCCCATCTGCCTTGGCTTTGAATATAAAATTTCGGCTGAGAAACAGTTCTTCTCTCAAGCTGCAAATAATGAAAGTCAAAGATACTGTGATAAAACCAACAAGCAGTAATTATACTGATTAGAAAAAAAAAGTTCTTTGGATATTGTTTTATATTACTTTAAAATAGCCACTATTTCCCTAAGAACAACGTGTTAGTTAGGGTAATGAAATTACATCTATTAAACAGAAAGTTAAAATAAAATGTTCTGTATGCACAATAATGAAATCTATGCAGTTATTTCCACTCCTTATTTACTCAAGGGCCAGCACCTTACCATGAACTGCAATGAATATATGAATTAAGCTGCAGCAGAAGAGTCCAAGCTTCCTGTATTTCCCAGTGGAGCATTTCATGGTAACCTGTCCCATGCTGCTGCACTACACACACACAGGATCGGGGAGCGCAACCAAAGCCATCACCTGGCCTGCGCAGAGATTTTCCTTGCAATATGCTTTTACTTCGTACCACTCACCATGTGACAGACTACTTCTTTCAGAAAGGAGCAGAACTTGGCACAGTGGAATGAGGTGGATCCCCCCTGGCTTTTTTTTTTTTTAATTTAATTAAAAACACCCAGAGAAGTAAATACAAAAAGTGTAGCAAGAAGAGACACATACTGATGCTACTATGCACTGCACAGCTACCAAGTACTTTTTATTCTAAAGGTTTATGACTTAAGTTTCCATCTTCAGGCATAGTATGCTATCAATTATCTGCCATACCGGCAGCAACCTGTGCTCCTCCACATCAGGGTGTGAGTGGGTGTATAGATATAACCTCCTTGTTCCACGGGAAAGTTTCTTTACAATTTTAGTCTTCCCCATATGTCAGCATTCCCATATCCAACTGTGATAATATTTCATCAGCAAAGCTGCTGAAATATTTCCAACTTGGTATTCAACATAGCCGAACTAGTGTTCTGCCTACACTGAGCAAGCAAACCCAGCCTGCTGCCCACTCCTACAGGACCTCTCATGAGGATTTGGCAAAAACAGGTGTGAGGTATGTTCACCTGATTCGTGTCAATATAAAACTATATACTAGGGCCGCATAGCAAAATGTCGCCCCTCACTATTGAAAGGATTAAAACCCTGACAGTCCCTGATTCAGTGCCTGAAAGCACCTTTGCTTTCTTGTGGTTCCCTCCCTTGCAAAGATAGTGTTAGACATTTGAGGAATGCCACTTGGTGCCTGAGAGAATAGAAGAGACCTTGAATAAGCTGGTAAATCCATTGGTAACATAGATTCTGGGCAACAGTGTTAAAACAAGTATCAGCCTCCTGTGAGAAGTCCAATGCCCAAGGACTGATGAGCTAATTCAATGACTATATATGGGCAAAAGAAACCCAAAGTTCAACCATCGGACAGGTGAGGAAGACCATCGGAGACCACTAGAGGACCCTGAAGACCACTAAAAAGATAATTCTGCATACAGATTGAACTTTTACATATGTTAATGAATTCTCGGAAACTTTATGACTATGTATGACTGTATAGCATATAATCTTTGGAAATTTACTGAGTTGGTGTAGCACTTATGGTGGAACAATCCCCAGTGCTGCCCAGCGCTGTTTGCTTGCCTCTATTCAACAAATTGTAAATTTTAAATTGGAATCCCGTTTGGGACTGAATCATTTATCACACAGGCAATCTCTAAAGTTTTGAAGAATCTTCTATTTTGTGTTTAAACAGCTCAATTAAAGATCACAGAAAATGACAGCCTGGGTCCTGCTTTGGTCTGTGTAATAAAACAGCCCCATGTGAGGAATCAAATAATTTTGTGTACTAAGCTTCGTTTTTCCTCCTTTCAGGCAAAAACAAGATAATGAAAATTCTTCATGAAGTTGTACCATCACAATAATGTAAACAAAATGAAGGAGTCAACAGATGCCTGGGTGTGTAAAATGTTCTATCTGCTGAGTCTGAATACAAACTCAAAAAAACTTCGAAGATACTTTAAAGAAAAGGGAGTTGCAGTACTTAATACGCTAATGCAACTCCAGTGACATGCAAAGAAAGGCAGGGGCGACCACAAGGAGGGGCCCGTCTAGCTTTCCTCCTCCACTAAGGAATGAAATACTTAATACAAATTATTTGCGTTCACAAGTAGACCTGCAAGTAACACAATGAATCATCTCCTTCCCTCAGTGCTCACAAGTGAATTTGTAACTTGAATTGGTAAGTAACATATTAAGGCAGTCATCCTATGACTGCCAAGCACATGAGAATAGATGCATTTCTTCAGTGTTTGAAAATACAAATGAGGCAAAGAGGGAAAAGGAACTCAGGTTTCTAACTTCAAATTGTGATACCCCCAAATCCTACTTTAACGCTATCAACAACCAACTCCTCAGACAACAGCCCTGCTCTCCAAAAAAATTCTTAAAAATTCCCTCTAAAATCCATCTCTAAGACACCATATCTCAAGCTTTGTTGTGCTAAATCCACCCTTTTTGTAAGTACAGTTCTTTACTATTTTCCTTTTTCAGCAGCAGTTTAAAAAAAAAA
>VZTV01081118.1:0-11107 GCA_013400875.1 Anhinga rufa | reverse complement strand
TGACATATTGCCAAAGTATAATCAATGCAGTGGCATCTGCCTGAGCCCTGGCTCCACAGGTCCTGTCTAGCTCTAGGTCTTATTTCCAATCTTCATTTAACTAACTAATATGCATATTTGATGGTGTGCACACAGTTTCATGATCTTGGAATGCAGTATCGTGCCTGGCTGGAATGATTTCAAGTTGTTGTTGCCTTGTTTCTTTCAGGCACAGTCCAAGACACTCTATTGCTGCATGTTAACTTTCCCCTGGCCCTAGTCTCTGAGCAAAACCATTAATATTTTTATTTACAAGTGTAAATGAAACATTTCTAGAAGAAATAAAATAACAGATTAAAGCTGTCATTTTCTGTAACCTTCTCCATGTCAGGTACATATTTTCCCTTTCCTTTAAGATCACCAATTATGCTGTCTGGAAGGTGAGAATGGATTTTGTCTTCTTGTAAATGTTATTTTTTTGGCTTTCATATTGAATCAGATATTAGGTCCCACAGATATATATTGTGTTGTGTAGAATTTTCCAGACCCCTTTTTCCCCATCCCCTGATAATTGCTACAACAGCTGAGTCCATGGGAACAATTTCCCTGAAGTGCATTTAATAATACTAACAGACACTGCCTGCTTGGTTTGCTGACAATTTCTTTTATTCTTTAATAATGATTTCTTTTCATTTAACACCTTAATGAAAACTAATGTAGGAGATAAAACTTTAAATTGGAGTAAAAGTACTCCCATACTATAATTGGCATTGACCCTACCAATTAAATGTAATAAGAATTAAAATTTTATGTATTTTAATTGTATATTTAATATGTGAAGAATATAGCTTGTCTGTTAAATATACAAGGATTTGTTTAGTTATTGGATGAAGTCCTTAATTTTACAGAATCCAATTTCCAGCATGGGGAGAGAGACCATGTTATGGCCAAAACCAAAAATTAGAAATATTATTTCTTAACCATTTTCCTTTCAATAATGAAAACTTCAATCACAAAAATATTTGTCAGCTCAAAACTTTTAGTTATCACCTTCTATTAAAAGCATATGAAGGAATTACATACCTTCCAGGCAGCATGCGTAGGTAAACTATTTTAATTCTCTCTGGCATTCAGCATATAAACCTATTGTACATACTGGAAAGAGTTCATTTTGGTGGTCCTGATGGAGGTTGAGCATGAGGTTTTAATAATGTTTGGTATCAGAAGCTCCATTTGTCTTTCTGGGATGTTCCTAAATCTCCCTGTTAATTCATACGCTCATAAAAAGGAAGTGCTAATGTGGTACAACAGTCAATCTTTGGACAAGAGACAGATTGTACACCCAGCTTGATGGTATCTGACCCCTGACCCTTTTCTAAGGGAAGAAGTCTGTTCTTACACATTTAGGAAAATCATTGCAATTGGCTTTGAGGTGCACACCTGGAAACCTCCACTCTCCCTCCTGCTGTTCTGGCAGTTGCAAGTGCCACATGTGCATAACACCTGGCCTCCTCTCTGGCTTGGAGCTCCAGACTTGGTTGATTGCCTTAATTGGAGGACTCATGAAAGACTGTGGCACCCTTGCTGCCAAATGCTTTCACCACTCTGTGCTCCCAAAACACAGAAACAGGTTGTATTGGGACTGTATAATGGCAAAGTACTGTAGGAGGCCATGCAAGAAGCCAGCAAGCAGAAGCCTTTTAGAAGAAAGAAGGCTCATACCAAGTATGGACAGTCCCCTTTTCTATTTTATGTTGCCTGCCAGTCTGCCTAGAGGAAAAAAACAGACAGTGGCTGTGCTTCTAATTAGCAATTCCCACAGCAAATTTTGGCTTGACATAAATAACATGGTGTAATATGCAACCCATGTCAGGCAACTTCATTTTCTATTAGCAAATGGATGCTAGGATACTGAATGATAATTCACGATCAGGACAGTGGGAGAAATCTCTTGTCAAATGCAATATGGCAAGTCCCACTCTATTATGTAGGTAATGTTGCAAATGTCTGACGGAATGAAGTTGGCAAGCTTGGAGTACAAAACATCTGGAAAACCATAGGGGAAACCTTGGCTATGGTGATATCAGTAAGAGTTTTCCCATTGGTTTCCATGGACCAGGGTTTCACTCTGACTTTTACAGGCAATAGATAGAAATAATAAAAATAATACAAATAATCAGAGAACTCATATAAAAATAATCAGAGAACTCATCTATGGAAAAGGAAATTTGGCTATTACCTGGACCAGCAGACACACATTGTAAGTGTCTCCTCTCCAAATCTGCGCTTAGATGGGCCAAAGGAATCCTGCCAAACTGATGCTGTGAAAGCAAGTCAAACATAGCTCCAGCAAGGGCAACACAATACTGGTTCTGCTTAATGGACGTCTCCACTTATGACAGTCAGATGCACCAGAAGTGTGTCTGTGTGAGTTAAGGACTCATGGGTAAGTCTTTCTGTGGTACTGTGTACTTTCCAAGCCCTCCTGGGTTAGCCTCATCAACTGCACCAAGTGCAGGATGGAAGTGGGTTTGCCATAAAAAGCTCTGTGAATCATGTTTAAATATTTCAGTCTTTGGAGTAGATGTTGGGTTTCATGGAGGTTGCAAACTGTCAAAAGGACCAGATAGGTTGTGTCCAGAGAACCTAGGCAGTATAATGCCTAAAAGCTGTAACCCCCCTCTGGGGACTACATCCTTTCAAGGAATTGTTAGACATCTGCTGGATAATCTGTCCTTCTGGAAGGCTCCCTGGCTCTGCAGGGGTTATCTTCCACAGCTCTTCAACTCTGAACCAATCCCAGCGCTGCGCTGATCCTCCTCCTAGCTTGAAATGCAATTACCATTGTATGATGGAGTCATGCTACACATTTATAGAGTTATACTTACTGCCCTGTTGTTATCAGCATCCTTTATGATTGCACAACATTCTTCTTTATCTCATCCTTGAGCAGAGCCACAGAACTCACAGGAATTGTTGTTCTTTGGCTGTGACTGAGCCAAAAGGCAGGTCTGCTCTACAGTGCACAGTGCAGTCCAGCTATCCCTGCTGTTTAGGGACTTACTGGAATGCTGTCATCTCCTGTGCTTGGTCCTCACTTTCTCATCCTGTATATGGAAACAGTATGTGATATACCCAAATATGGACATGGGGAATTATTTCCAGACCCATTTAAATGGACACTGTTTCCTGATTTCTATCACACTCACTCTTGGTCTTGATTTCACCTCTATTCACAAGAAATAAAAGCCTCATTCAGTGACTAGCCCTCAAAACTCTCCCTCTCCTGCCTGTAGGTGCAGTCACCTTCAGGAGTGTTTAGTGGACTTCTCTTCTGAGACACTCAATGACTATAATGTACTTAACCCTGCTGGGGTTAAGATGTGAGCACTGAGTATTATTCATCCTTCCTAACATCCAAGAGCTAATCATCCCATGGAAAACTATTGTTCCTTTTGCTTCTTACAGCCTCCAGCTGCAGTTGGACAATTGTGCAGTGCCACTTTGAAATTTGGGACCATTGATATTTAAACATCTCCCAAAGTGTTACAGCCACAGCCTGAACATATGAAGGGTTGGGGGAAGCCTCTGAAATCAGTATGGTTTGGTAATCCTTATAATATTAAGTTGGATATTAAGACTGTTTTATCATAGGGTTTCTGCACTGCTACATTCAATCCCCTCAATAACAATAGATCCATGTCATACTCTGCAGTATATTTTTATTGTTTAGGTTGGGAGTTGTGCAATGACATCTGTAAGGATTTAAAAGACAATTGGCAACTCAGCCAATAACTAGATATTATCTTGCAAGTTGGAAAAAAAATATGCATGGGGCTTAAAATGAGGAAAAGGATGGCAATCTACACTCGGTATTTGCTTTCTGCAGACGGGTTTGCAATCTACCTTAGCCATTACAACATTCACCTTGTCTTGGAAAAGAGGTGCTATCCCACCATTTTTTTTGGGGGGTCTCCTTGTGCTGACTACATGACGGTAGAAAGATGGCAGATGAGGCAGGAAGAAAACAGGTGGATTTTTTATTTTTTCTGTGACAAGACTTGTCTATAAAGAATTAGGAAAGGAGCATCTGATGGCTGCTGATGTATATGAGTGTACAGTTATAAAATGCTTCTATTGGAAGTATTGTATTGTACTATAAACTCATCTTCATCTCTGTGCTTATGTTCTTGAGAGCAGTGGCCTCACCTTTTTCTCACAGCAGCTTTCCTAGAGGTGGTTTTTTTAAAAAAAAAAATAAATTCAAAAAGGCATCTTTATAAAATTTTTCCCCACCATTAATTCCTAGCTTGACCTTCTGCCACATGTGGAGTGCTGTTCTCCCTCGCCTCTCCAATGTACAAATAAGGCTGGCTGGGCAAGTGGAAAATGGCCCCTGCATCTTTACATGGCAGTCCCCCACCCTTGGCCCTGCCCGCGTGGGTGATTATACCAGGGAGAGCTTGGAGAAGGTCTCCTCAGTGTGGTGGGAACTCCTGGGTGGTGCAGGAGGTCTGAGGAATGGGTGTGTGTGCTTTGGGGGTCTGCAAGTGGAGTGAGGGCATCACTTGGGCAGTGCCTGGAGCCTGGTGGCTTCCCCCATCACATATGACCTTTGTGATCCTGCAGACCCAGCCTAGCTGTTCTGTCCCCTTTGGATGCACCTCCCTCTGTGTTTCTTATTCATGTTCATCTCTCCCTCTTTGTTCTGCCCAAGACAAGAGTGAGGTTTTGCTCTGGTGCATGGGCACAGGGCAGGTTTCAGGAGCACATTGCTGTGGCCAGTCCACTGGATGTTGAGACCAAGGTGATCAAGGGATGCTTTCCCGCTGGGCATATTAAAAAAAAGCCTGTGTATATTTATCACAGTATGCCTTACCTCCTTTCTGGCTGAAGCTCTGTATTCACTTTGAATTTAGGCTTGTGATCAAAATAAGCATTGGCACCAAATTGCATAATAGGTGAAATGTGCTTAACCTGTGGTTTATTTGGCAGCCATTTGCCTATGCAGTTTTATTTATAGTGTTTATTTCAAAGATTGATGGCAGCTGACAGGAGGTACTGAAACAATTGATAAAGGTGACTGACATTTTGTCAGCTGTCTGGGTGACAGGAATATATTGCTTGCATTTAAACCATTTTGCGTGAATATATCATCATTGATGCCAAAATTCACCTTTGGCCCTTTCCAACTAGTTCTTGAAAAGTGGCTGGGAAAGGTGTTTGCTTAAGCAGTGAGCAACTTGCAGTAAGGAGCAGATGCTTACCCTCAATAAAATTTTCTTTAGTAATACTATTTAAATATTTAAAACATTACTGAAGTAGTTGAATTCTGTTTATGGCAAAGTTGAGGACAAAAGTATTATTCTCTTCTTTGAATGCTCTATAAAAAAATAACCACATGGTGAAGAGCTGTGGGGCAGCTCTTAATATGGATGAGAAGGAAGGCTCTCTGCAGTGCATTTTAGTTATCCTTTTCTCTTTGAAAAGGTGCTAACAGTCTTTGAAAGGACTGGAGTCCTGTACCTGTCTGTGATTCTCCAAGTTATGGAAAATAGGCTGTTGTGTTTTAGCCCCAGCCGGCAGCTCAGCCCCACCCAGCCGCTCGCTCACTCCCCCCACACACCGGCAGGATGGGGGAGAGAATCAGAAGGGTAAAAATGAGAAAGCTCATGGGTTGAGATAAGAACAGTTTAATAATTAAAATAAAACAACAATAATAACAACAACAACAACAATAATAATATAATGAAAAGGAAAATAACACGAGAGAGAGGAGAAACCCGGGGCGGTGGGGGGAGGGAAGAGAAGGGGAATAAACAACCCAAACAAACAACAAGTGATGCAACCGCTCACCACCCAAAGCGCCAGTCCCTGAGCCACAACCCCTCCCCACCCCCACGCCAACTACCCCAGTCAATATACTGGTCATGATGTCATATGATATGGAATATCTCATTGGCCAGTATGGGTCTACTGACTTGGCAGCCCCTCCCCTCCCGGCTTCATTTGCACCTGGCAGAGCATGGGAAGCTGGAGAGGTCCCTAACTAGTATAGGTGCTATTTAGCCACACTTAGCTGCTACTTAACAACAACTAAAACATCAGTGTGCCATCAGCACTATACCAGTTACACTGAAGAAAATTAACTCTGTCCCAGCCAAAACCAGCACATTCTCCACCCCTTATTCTATACCATTATGTCATGCCCAGGTTCCATACTATCCAATACAATCTCACCAATCACCACCCCTCCCCTTCCCATCCTTTGACATAACACACAGATATCATTCCCTTAGTCTATGGACCACCCCTGTAAAATGTCTGTAAAATATCAACAAATGTCCACAAAAATGTCCATTGAGTTCATTCAGTCCATGACTTTGGGCTCCATCTATCGTAACAGTCTTTCAGGGCAGGAGAGATGGTGTGTGTGGTGTTGGATTGTTGCATGCTGAAGTCAGTCCTTGTTCCATCACTGCTGCACTTTGCTTGGTTTCATCAAAGTTCATTTTCCATTAATAGAGAGATTTCTACTGTGATATCATTGATGTGGCATACAGCAACCACAGAAGAGATGACACACAATATTATATAGCAATTAACAGCATACCATTCAGTTCATTGGCTGTTTTCACCCCAAATCAAATCCCCTTGAGGTGCACATCGGACTTTCCATCCTCCCGCATCACCCACCAAGTGCACCCAGGTCCTTGAGCAAAAGCAACTCCACGAATGGGTTTGCCTTTGCCTGAGGCAGGAATAACCCAGACTGTTTTCCCCAGCATATTTTTTACATGCACTACAGGGACTTTATCCCCTTCCATGCTATGTAAGAGTTCTGACTGGGCAGGGCCAGCTTATTTGGCAGATCCCCTAATGTTGACAAGGATCCCAGTCCCATAATGTTATGCAAGCGATCAGTTTGAAGCACTTTGGTCTCTTTGTTTCTTCACTGCACCTCTAAGTAATCATAAACGCCTAAATGGCAAAGAGTTGTCATGTATAAATATTGCATAGGCAAACTGCATAAGGGTATGCCATATATGTGTATGCAAAAACCTAGGCAGGGTGAGTTGCTTTGAGTTACAGAGGGCCTGTACTACTCTTCAGAGAACTACTTTCTGCTGTTACAAATGTGCTGTCTGTAGGGCTCCTAAGTGCCACCCTTTTTTTCCCCAAAGAAGGCAGTGGTTGAGTCAAGGACAGGCATGATAGAGAACTTCACAGCTGTCCCTGTACAGCTCTATGTCTCCATAAGATGCTGAGGACACAACTGAAAGCAATGAGACATAGCCAAGCCCTTTATCAAACCATTCAATTGAGGAATGAGGGAAGTCTCTTCCAACACTTGACAATTTAGTTGCATGTGTTGGAGTTTTTTGCACGATGAATAGAACATCAATGTTACTATAATTGCCTGTACATGCACTGACAGGGCCAGTGAACCCAGATGCTTTTCAGATTGCTATGTTGTTGAGCTATCTTCCCCCCCGGCATACTTTCCACTTCTTGGTACTGTTCTTTCCATCTGAACCTGATGCTGTCATGTAACAATAAGAAGGCACCTCTCAGAAACGTAAATGCAGAAAGAGACTGAATCAGTTCAGTTCCTCAGGCTAGATTTTGGGTAGGCTGCACAAGAGTAGTTGAAGTTGAAAGGTCATACCCAAATACAGTCTAGATCTCTGCGGATTTTCACTAGGATGTACCCAAACAAACCCTTGGTGCTAATGGAGCAATAGCAATGAGTAACAGAAACAGTGATGGGGGAAAAGAGAAAGTTCATCTTGAGCTTAAATACAGCTGATCAGCTTTTTTCATTCCCACATTTATTGCAGAGCTGCATGGGATTATTTTAACAGTCTTCAAAACAAACTAATCCAAGATAATTAAATTTTCATAATTCATTCATAATAACTGGACACAAATGGCAATAGATATCTACTTCTGCAGAATGTGTTTTATGACTTTTTTTTTATCTCTCTAGAAGTCTACAGTTTCCATGACTGGTATTTTTGCAGAGCTGCAGGATAAAACCCCATCTGGGTCTTGCTGTGCACCAGCACACAGAGTGTATTTATTGAAAATGGCTTGGCTTTTTCTGTTGGCACTAATATGCACCATGTCAAGTTACATCAGGCTGTGTTACATCATATGACTTGATGGGACTTGACGTGACCTGAGATAGCACAACGTAAGTGTCTCCTTAAATCAGATACTAACAGAAATACAGCTTAATAAGGAGTAATAATACACAAAACACAAGGACTTTATTGCTGCCTCTGATCAGAGGCAGGTAGCACGTGTTAGGTTTCTGGCACGCATTTAATTGTGATTTTTTTGCAGTAAACTCCCATCTTGCTATTTGTAGCCTTAGGTAACTATAGATCTGCTGCTAGGTCAAAGACCACTTTTAATAATTCCCTTTTGCATATGTATTGAGAATGCAATAATGTAATAGTTCTGGCATTTTGCCATCCTAAGTGATTCAGTTTATTATTCTGGCCCATAATGTTCTCATTTCCCCCTTCCCTGATCTCTTAATTTGTAGTATTGGAAAAAGTGTTGTATTTAGCATGGCTTTCAACTTCTATTTTTCAAAGTTTCTCTTTGCATCTCTAATGCTATACTCTATCTGCTCTGCCATCTTCTTGTACTCTACCCACTGTTCAATACTTAATTAAAAAAGTTATTTAGGTATGGTTGAGTGACCTCTTTTGAAACTCTATCAGTAACTCCATTCTGATTTCTGTAGTTTTAGTGAATGCTTGCATAAGCATTGGTTTGAAGGTCTTAAAGAAAGCTATGCTGTTGTCTTGCGGGGAAACTCTCCATTGCTTTCATGGAAGAAAGTACTACTAAGATGTAATTTCATAAAGGGCTTCTGGGGACAAAGGAAGGCAACTCTATAAATGAGACAGGAACTAAGCGGGTTTTTGTCTCTGGGGGTGGAGCTGCTTTTGATGACGAAGTCCTCCTTCAGCTGGAGTTATTTGTTGATGTTACATATTTTCACCACTACCAAGCACACATCAGAGACTGGGGAGCATATAACAGGAAGAAATGGACATTAAATAGTCCAGATGTTCTTGAGGTTGCTTGAGGAGCCAGCAAGATGAGAGTTGAAATGACCCCCCTGAATGCCATACCAGCTTGATTCAGCTGACTCTTGCAAAAAAATAAAAATAAAAAATAGATTTTGTTAAAGCAAGATAGTTTACACAAAGCCTGCTCCTGACCTGTCTGTACACCTACCCCTCTTGTACGGCTGGGGAGTGTGTTGGTAGAGGTTGTATTTCTGTACAGACTTATCTTGGTAAAACTCAAGACCCTCCTAGTATTATAAAGTGAGGTAGATATTGAGATATGTGTTAGATGCCCATGGACAGGCTGTGATCAGTATTCGTCTGCTGAATAACAATGCACGCTAGACCAAACATTGCTCTATAGTAGTGGGGCTAGATGGCTACAAGTCACAGAGGAATTCGATTCAAAGTTGGGTTGTGGGTTTTTTTGTTTGTTTGTTTGGTAGTTTCAGGGCTTATGTATATATATATGTATATATGAAATTCCTTGAGGAAATTTCATCAGGATCTGTTCTTCTAACCTAGTGATTTTGAAACTCCCACCTGGTATTTCAGCTGTTTTGGCAATAAACTCATCACTTCAAATCTATTTGCAACTTTAACTGCCTGTCCTGGTTTCAGCTGGGATAGAGTTAAGTTTCTTCGCAGTAGCTAGGATGGGGCTATGTTTTGGATTTGTGCTGAAGCAATGGTGATAATGCGGAGATGTTTTGGTTGTTGCTCAGTAGCGCTTACACTAGTCAAGNCCCTATTAAACTGTCTTTATCTCAACCCATGAGTTTCCTCACTTTTACTCTTCTGATTCTCTCCCCCATCCCCCCAGGGGGGAGTGAGCGAGCAGCTGCGTGGTGCTTGGCTGCTGACTGGGGCTAAACCACGACACTGCCATATGACTTTGCGTACTCTGGTGTTAGGTAAAATAGGATAAGGAGCAGGGCATATTGCATGCACAGCTTTTCTGTCCCCAAATTAGTTTTTGTCTGGAAGAAACCATGGCCTGCAGGAATAGGGTATGCACCAAGGTCTTGTTACAGGCTGCAGTCAGGATGCCACCAGAGTGCTCACCAGAAGAGGTTCTCACAGGGCTCCCTTACCCCACAGTTCAGGTACTGCATGCCCAAGGTAGTGAAGAGTATTCCTTAAAACTCAGGCTCCTTGACCAAACTGACTGCATTGCAACTGGATATGCAGGCTAGATTGTCAGTTGTAGTTAACCTAAGATGCTTCAGAAAAGGTGCAAGATTGCAGTAATCAGATGTAGGATAACTGTCTGCTGGGGTCAAGCCCTGAATGTTTATCCACATTCAGATCTTAGCATTGACTGGGTCTTATTAGCTATACATAAGCCTAATCTCTGTTTAAATACTGTTCAAATCTCTTCATTTGAAGAACAAATGTATGAGAGTATATTTCAAGAAGTACTAATAAAAGGCATAAAACCGTCTTTGCCACCTGGTATTTGGAGGAAAACATAACCACAAAAAGTTGTGTGGTTACTAGAGGTGTCGCAGTGACAGAATAAGTGTAGCGTCTACAGGTATCGATATGTGAATGAACTGATAAAAACGCTAGCTGCATCTAGTGAATAAAGCCTGTGACTGTCTGAACTGCTCAAGAAATATCTTATTCTTCATATGGGTATACAAATCAAAAATGTTTCCATTTTCAGGTTTATGAATTTTAAATGAACCCTAAAATTAACACTTGTATCACAGGGGAAAAAATCCATATTTCAACGAATCAAAGGAGGAAAATGTGAAACTGATCTTACTGACTGCTTCATAAAGAAATTGAGAAACTCACTTTACATAGATTTACTTTTTGACATCTTTAAATGGTAATTTCATCTTTCAAATGTCTTTTCATTCTGTGTCCTCATCTTTCTTTTTCAAAACTCCCTTTCAAGCTTCTGAAGATATGTGATTTTTCTTTAGTATCGGGGAAAATTGTTTGGAGTATTATCAGTTAAATATACGGAAGTCAGGCTTCCTCTCTTGGGTTGGGGAGATGGGAGATGGAAAAAACATTCAAAGTCAACT
>VZTV01081113.1:1521-17699 GCA_013400875.1 Anhinga rufa | reverse complement strand
GTAACCTGGATTTGTACTCTCATCAAAGTATAGGCAATTCCACTCAATTTTACAGACATTTCATTTGTTTAATTTTTATTCTGGATTTAAAAGGTAATTTCTGCCACCAAAATTAAATTTTACATCAATCATTCTTTGTAACTCATACACAACAAAGTCGTATGGGAAGAGAAGTAGCACAAAACATCTCAGCAGTGATGAAAACAAGTTTTTTGGCAGGGAATATTATTCGTTACTTGCCATCTGGCTTCCCTAGACTGCTTCAGAAAGCCACAATCAACCAATTTCTAGCTGTGAACGGCTGCCAAAAAGTTCTTTCATTAAGGTGAATTGCCTATTACAACAATTCCAGCAGAGGTGACTCCATTAAAAGTTATGGTGTAATTCCAGAACACAGAGCAAAGTGGGAGTGAGTGGCATTATGCTAGAAATGGTTTAAGGACAGCACGAGTCCTCCCCTAGTCCGCTGACTTGGACCTGTGGCTGAGTCAGTATTTCTACAGGCTACACAGATGTGGAATTTTTGTGGACTGTCACTATAAATAACAACAAACATTTGCTTTTGCAGCTTATTTTCCTGCTCTCTAGGAGCATAGGAGAAGACTATTAGAATAAAGATGATAAAAACCCTGGTATCCTTGACAATAATCCAGTGGTGAAAACAAGGCCACAGTAAGTCAGATAATGGAAACAACAGGAAGAAATGAGGAAGATGGTACCTCTAAGTACACTAAACAATAACCCAATGTTATCCACTCTAAGTACAGCTAAAATATTATAGAATGTAGAGGACAGCAAATATACGTTCTTCAAGGGGATGGGGGGGAAAGAATGAAACTTTTAATACATGACTGGCCGACTTCTGTTTGTCCCTTTCTATCTCCTTTTTGAAGCCTAAACAACTAGGGCCAACAAGTGTTGGTAGGTTGTACAGTTCAATATTAATTATTCTAGCAGAACTGGATATCACTCACCTTTTCTTTCTTAGGAAAGGCATTTTTAGCTATTTTCTATCACATTAATTCTCTTTCTCTTACTGTTTAGGATTATCCATTGGAACTTCAAACCTGATTTATTTCTCCGTTCCAAAAGCATACTTACAAGCACTGCTTTGTTATTCAGGAAGACTGGCCTTCTGGCTTTTTTTATTTTTGTAAGGAGAAAAAATATATCTATTTAAGCAATTGTTAAAAAAAAAGAAAATACATTTTGAAAATATTTAATTACTCCTATGTTGCAATTTAGGCTCACCGCCCACAGGAATATGCCTTACATCTTTCATTGTTTTGGTGTGCCATTATCTGAAGCAAATACAGAAGCTGGAGCCAAAACAAGTCTGAATCTGAATCTGAGCAGTTCTAAAAGCTTACCTACAGATTTTCAGATGAGAGGTCTGCTGTAAAAAAGAAAGTATGATTAAAAATATTAGAATTTAAAAATAAAAATTGTGAAATAGTGCTTTCTCCTTCCAAAAACAGGAAAGTGATGACAGCTGATCTTACTGCACCAAACACATTAAAAATCCAGTGAGCAACATTCAACATTATGTTTGAGCACTGCCTAGCAAAATTAATTTGAAAAAAAGAACCAGGACTACAGAAGAGCCTACTTAAATTGATTTATTATATTTTCAGATTACTTAACAGCAGGTAAACCTAAAACCAGACATGAACTTTATACCTGGTCCTCAAACTTACCTTGAACTATAGCAAAACTATGTATTGTATGTACTCAAATATTGAGTATTCTTAATTAATTAGGTACTAACCCAGCCAAATCAGTGTTTTGGTCTAAACTCATGAGAGTTTCCCAATCCTTTCTTCCAAAATTATTCTCCAGAAGCTTCCAAGAAAGACCTGTGTTTGCATTATCCTTGTTGACAGTGCTTTTGTTTTGCAAGAGAGGAGACATAAACATGTGAGCTAGAAGGAAAATATGAAATACTTTGACAGGGACACTAATCAGAGGAAAATGCCACAGGGACATGGTACGCACTGGTATGTCCTTTAGGCATAGCCTTAGTGACCTCTTCAGTTTGTTAGGAGTAGCGAACATGGGCCATTTATTTGTCTTCTATACACACAACATAAGTAATGAATGGAAGATCCCTTCCACAGCAAACATGGGGCCACTGCAGAAATGACTTTGTGATGAATGACTTCCCAGTGTTAACTCACACAGCTGCCCTCTGGTCAATTACAAAAGCATCCTGGCGCCCAATGACAGGACAAGGGGCAACGGGCACAAGTTGGAACACAGGGGGTTCCACTTAAATATGAGAAAAAACTTCTTTCCTGTGAGGGTGCCAGAGCAGTGGCACAGGCTGCCCAGAGAGGCTGTGGAGGCTCCTTCCCTGGAGACATTTAAAACCCGCCTGGATGCGGTCCTGTGCCCCCTGCTCTAGGTGTGCTTGCTCACGCAGGGGGGTTGGATGAGATGATCTCCAGAGGTCCCTTCCAACCCCTACCATGCTGTGATTCTGTGATTTCATAGCTTAAAAAGAAGGATCCCCAATGCAGTTTGTGAGAAACAAACCCAGCTCTTACTAAAGGGAGCAGGAATTACTCTCCTGACTTTAACAGGTCTTGGGACAGATTCTCAAGCATTCAAAACAAATCCAAAAATGCACTGTTCTTCCTGCATTTCATGTGGAGATGTAATCTATCTATAATAATACAATAAATCAAATACTAGATATATTATACTGGTTAGATCTAAGGACCCAGTCCTCCTCCCTCTCAGCTCAAACAATGAGATTCTTAAGTGGGGCATGAGAGAGAGGCAATATTAATTTTCAAAAGGAAAAAACAAGCAGGACCAAGCCAGTCTTAAAAACGCAGATCAAACTGTCGATACACATTTGCAGTGTTTCACCAACTAAAGGGGAAAAGAAAACATCAATATAGATACCTGTCAACAGCAAAGCTCTCTCTGGATCTCATTAATGACTAGTTATCACAGAAAGACTAGAAAAGCACATGGCACTAATGCCCGTATTAAAAGAAATTAGGTGGCTTGTTATAGGGCAATTATATCACAGGAGGTACCCTGAATGTATCAATTAATAGATCAATTACCTCTTTCTGCACAAACTTCTGGAATCCACAGGTTATAACTTCTGCCGCGTTGTGCACAGTCAGAAACACTGGGATTGGCTGCCATTGGGAGAGAACAAAAACACCCAAATCAAACCAGAACAGTCACACACATAGGAAGGGGCACTCTTCTTAGGGACAGCTGTCCCACATGTTTGTGGTTTTGGGCTTTGTTTTGTTTTGTTAGCTGTAAACCCACGCCACATCTTCTAAAAGGGACTTAGACCCATTCCACTCACTATTACACGGCAGAGGCATCTTTAAATGCAGACCCTGTTTGCCGCTCCTCCCCCTTTTGAGTGCTCAGTTGGTTTGTTTGTACACAGATACCTTGGTGAGATTTGCTCCAGGTTTCTGCCTCTAGTTTTGCCTCTCTGTTCAAATATCTGCAGCCTCCACAGTAAAGAGTTCTCATTAGTTTTCTGTCTACTGGTACTAAGAATACAGTGTGACTCCTAGCAACAGAATTATGGGCAAGATGATTTTAGGTGATTGCTTCCAGTTGCTGCTAGGAAGAACTGCCCGAAATTAGGGTTCATACACAAGTGATGTTGAAATTATACCCACTGAGGTATCTGGACATCATCCCAACATGAAATCATTAAGAAACAAAACCCAATGATAACAATAATGAATCAAACACCCATTGCCCCAGGCAAACCCAACCAAAATTAGTGGTTCATAATACTTCCTCCAAATCAGATCCATGGTCTCTCAGGCAGTTGAAACAGAAGCAATTCTCTACTCCAATTAAGATAATCTAGAGACTAAGGCAGTTTTAGGAGGCAGTATCTCCCCACTTGTGTATAGTATTTAAATCACACAAGTAGAGAATGAGTTAATTTCTCAGTGACATCCATGCCTTTTAGATATCAGGTGATATAAGCAGCAAATATCTCTTAAATTTGACTTTGTATTCAGAAATCTATATTTTCTGGATTTTTCTTTTAATTCCCACAAAGCTGAATAAGCATCACTAATTAAACATTTTAAGTCATAATGACAGCTTGGGTGGATCCATAAACACAACAGTTACACCAAGATAACTTTTAACAGCTCTAAATTAGCAAGGAATGAAAATCACACAAACACAACTGGCATGCAGTTGTCAGCCCCAGCTTCACTGATTCTGAAAACCAATTCTCAACCCTGTTGCTGGACAGCTGAGAACATACAACCAGAAGTACCTAACATAAGCATTCTGAGCCTGACACAATAATAGGAAATAAAAGAAATAACCATACACAAGGAAAGCTGACAGCAGAATTTACATTCTTCCTTTTGCGAAGCCAATTTATTGGTTTTTTCTTTCCTCCCCCCTGCTTTTGGCTCTTCCAAATGTGTTTCAGAGCCAACAATGGCTCCAGTTTGCCTAGCCCAGTTAACCTTCTCCATATGTCTGTTGTCTTTGATGCAAGTATTTCTTAAATCTGTGAGTGGGTTAGTGCTTACGAAAAGAAAGGTTTACTGGTTGGGCAGGCAGGGTGAATAGGCTCTGTACAAACCTCCCCTTGCAGCTCTGCATTCTTTTGTCAATGCATCACAGTCCAGAGCTAAGCAGACCTCCTCCAGTTCCAGCCCTGAACTCCTGGGCAGGAGGGACTGCCAGCACCTCTAGGGTGAGGCACAAACAGAGATTAAGACTGAAGCCCTGCCAGTATACAGGAGTGTTTTAAAGTGGGTCTTCCTGGCTTTGATCAAAAAAGTGCATGTAATTTCTACTTTAGGAATAAACCCGCTTAATTCAAATACACTGCTGAGGTGAGCCAATTCAGGTACAAGTTTGGGAGAGTCCACTTTCCTTCTCACTGTGTCATAGAACTGTTATACGCAAAGTTACTGTAGGTAAAGCTTCTGTGTAGGATTGAATTTAGACCCAGTACAAGGCATTACATAGTAACTATGACCTAAGACTACTTGTCCTTTTGCCTTTCCTTCTAAAAAGGCCACAGAATTAGGCATCTAAATCCTCATTCATGTACAACAAAAAGCCATTCAGAAATGGGAGATGCTCCTTAAGAAAGGTTTGGGATACAAATCAAAACCATTCACAGCCCANCTCCAGTGCATCTCACTCTTGAATGACGAGAGCAGGGACAGAAGGGAAACAAGGTAATTTACGGGATGACTATGAAGTAAGAAGAAATAGTAGAGAGGATGCAATTCATGCGATTCATGGAGGATTCTCCTCCACCTCCCAGGTGAGCAGACAGAAAAGATGCTGCTGCCAAGGCTTTATTGCTGTTTCCAGACAGGGCTCTTTAGGGATCTTTGCTCAGTTTACACCAAGGAAGCCCAATGGACCTTGCTTTGACAAGGAACCGAGAGGAAGTAAATACAATCACCCCAAGACAGAGCTAATCTGGAGGCATGGGGCTTTTGAGCACATGCCCGTGCTTTCCAAGGGTCACCTGGGTCTGAGATGAGGCCCCCAGCCTTGTTTGTGAGGACAGAGACCTCCTGTCCTTTTCTGCCCTACCTCTCCACCAGGATGTTCAAGGGATCACTACAAGCAGAATCTTGTCAAAAATTCTCTTTTGATCCTTCTTGGGGTTTAGGACCTGGCAGCAGCAAACTGGCTCTGAATTAGATGAAGATGCATTGACGGAATGCAGAAGGGAACTAGTGCAGAATCTGGCCTTGCAGACTGCATAACAGCAGTAAAACATTACTGTTTTTTAAAAAATATATTTTTTAAAGACTGTATCATTTAAGTAAAAAGCACTCAACTTTAATGAAAGCGGATTTGATATCCTCTAAACATTGGGTAGGTTATTGTGATTCAAATGGATTGTAAAACGGATTAATCTAACCCTTCCCATAATCTCTTTCCAACTTTCAATTTATTTTTTCAAATCCTGTAAAGCATCAAAAGCCTCTCACTGAAATGGTCTTCATCCTTTTCCTGGAAGGATTTCCCACAGATCCCACAGCCCCATTCCCCCTTTTGCAAAGTTACAGCTAGTAACTTCTTCAGCTTCTTCCCTGCTTGAACAATTCAGACCACTGAGTGCTTTGGACTGTCACAGAAGTGCTTTTTGATACTGCTTTACACTTTGTAGGACTGGACTGCTGCTCTAGTACCATTAACAATATATGTATTATTTAAACCCCTCCTCCATTCTTTCTCCCCAACCCAGGAACAGCATTTAACACCTCGCATGAAGGGAATGTTCTTTGCTCATAAAGTAGAGGTAATAAAGAACTGACTTCTACTTATACGTTTCTTACCAATCTAGACAGTGCCCTAGAGCCAGCATAAATAATGCCAACAAACAGTACTGAAGCAGGAAGCCATGACAGGATTTCAGACCTGTGAAAACAATTAAAATCCGATTACTTCACCACATTCCGTTTACATACAGTCGGCAACAGTTGCTTGCAAGGAATATAATAATACATGTATATACACACACATCTATTTCAAAGGTATGCATATTAAATTCATTGTCTGATTGTTCAGTATTCCTCCCATGTAGTAAAATAGTCTGAGACAGAAATTAATCACTTCATCTATTCCCCGATAGGAGCTATCTGCAGATATATTTTCTTTCTTTTACTCCTTCCCTGGCTTCTCCACGCAAAATTGTTTGCTTCATAGCAATTACTCCTATGGGTTTTAAGGGAGAGAAATTTCAACTAATTTCCTTGATGTGCTGTAAAAGGAAGAAAACCTGACAAATGAAGGCATAAAATGGCGTACTTGCACAGACAGCACACATTTTCTCTATGTACAAATACACTTGCCCACCCACACATTCATTTCTCAGCCAGATTTACAGAGAGATTCTTCCTAAAGATCAGATTGTCTTTGTGGGAGCCTGTCTCTTGAGATTTCCTAATGATACTCCTTTAACTAAGCCAAACTCCTAGAGGCAGTTTGACAACTAATGGAGGAATGAAGTCATCACAGATTGATCTGAATTATTTTTTTTTTAGCCATGGTTATTGCAGTAGGGTCAGGTTTCAGTTCTGAGAAGAGGCTTCAGAATTTGCTCTTTTTTGATCTTGGTACTTAAGGGGGAAAAGGGAACAGGTAGATGGTAAATTTCGGAGAGAACATGGAAGGAAAGGAGTAGCAGTGTTCTAAAGGCCTGATCTAGAGGCTTCCCAAGACTGAAGACACTGCTACTCCCTTCACTCTTTCCAAGCTTTGAACTAGAGTCAGAAAATGTTAGCAAATAATGCTGGTTCTCAAAACGAAACCAAACTGCGTGTAGTTCCTTAATTTGGATTACACTTCCAACCAGCATGCAAGAGTTAAAACATAATTATAGGTAGCGCTACACTACCACACTTCATGGAACACAAGAAAAATAGGCTGCTGAACATTGAAATCAGAACAGTCTGAATGAAGGTAAAACATGCCCAAAGATTCATGTAAACACAGACAAGGAAAAAAACCTAAACATCATGTTTCCTCCTTTTTTTTATACATAATTTTCTAAGATATTTGATCAAAAACTTAGGGTAACAAAACCAGAGTAATCCTTAGATCCTTTGACTGGCATAAATATTTGCTCTGTTTTTTGGGGTAGTCACCATAATTTTTTATAAAAACACTGTTACTTTTAAGGTTATTGACTTCAGCTGGAATTTCACCATGAGCAGGATCTAAAACTGTCATACCTTGTTACCAACGAGTTCACATCAGATGCCAACAAAAATACCCCCACCCTATTGGAGCTGCCACAAATGGAAGAAAGGGGGAGGGAAGAAAAGAAAGGAGGGCTGGGAAGATGAAAGGAACACATGATGAAAACCTAATTTTCATTTAGAACATAACACTCTTTCATGTTCCCCACCACTAAATTCTAGGAATCCCAAATACATCTTCATCTCCAATGCAATACTGTGAAGCGCAGTGGAAAAGGACTTCAGATACTTTTTCCATGATGTAAGGGTAAAATTTTATGCTGCCAAGTGGGAATATCAGGACTGAAAAAGAATGCATGGATGTTTGATGTAACGTGTCAGCACCAACAATCTGTCTTGTATGTAAACCAATTAGTAGCTTCTTACGTTGGCAATACAGTGATGTACAAGCAAAACAGGAAAGCTCAGTAACATAAAAGAACTGATGAGCTTGTGGTTGTAGGGCTAGATCCAAAGCCCGCTAAAGTCAATCAGTAGCGTCCCCTAAACCACACTCTGGAGCTTTGGTTTAAGCAAGGCTCTGAGATGCAGCTTAGCTGTGGGGAAAATTCAGCACTAGAAGAAATGCCATGTTAGGCATGAGTCCTGGGTGGCAGATAGCAGTGCTGTAAGCATTATGCAGATGCTACACATAATCCTCTGTGCTCCACAGAGCACTTGTTCTGGATACAAGTTTTGCGGACAGTCACCATTCACCCTTTAGAAGCAACCATGACGGTGACAGAGTCCCTTACAACTGGGAGTACTGGGGGGAAGCAGAGGAAAAGCAGGATATCCACAAAACCTAAGAGAAATTACTCTAAGTAATATATTTTTATTTGGTCTTTATTGTGAAGCTAGTATTCCGGACTTAAGACAAAGGGTGATGATCTCTATGTAATAAAATAATTCTGCTGAGACACTTTGGGATAACCTGAACTGGCTCAGGAAGCATATGAGATCAGCCCACATTATAGAAATATTGAGACTTTGTGGAAATAAACAAATGGGTGGCAGTTTATTATTTGAAGCATGACAAGACTGAGGACTGGATACGGCCTTCTTAAGGATCCTACACATACACAGAAAAAAAACCCAAACAACCCAGATAGATTCAGAGACCAATATTCTGCAAGGGGTGGGGGACTTGGGTGGGGAAATGTCCTTATCCCAGGGGTAGTACTAAGAAAAATCACCTTTGGAGGGGAAGGAGCTTGAGAGGAAGTGGTAGACAGAAGTTTGGAGACATTATGTTTGTTTGTTGGGGAGTTTCTCGCTTGGTTTGGGTGGGGGTGGGGCAGTGGGGGTCTTGGGGGTTTGGTTTTGTTTTTAATACAGGAGATATATGCTGTAAGTGCAGTTCAGCAAAGCATTAAAGCATATGCCTAATTCTTCTGAAAAAAGACAGATTTAAACTCATGCTTAAGCACTTGGCTGAATGCCAAAACGTCAATTAATTCTGGTCATTTCGTTCAGTCTATTCTAGAACAGGCACTCTATATTGGCTAAAATAATAGAGGTTTCTCAGGATGCATTTTAATCACTTTTCCTATAGTGGGCTGACATCTAGTGGCCTGAAGTCTCCATTGTCAAAACACGAACTTATTTTTCACCAGAATTTTTCTTGGATAAAAACATCCTCTTTGATAGCAGAAAATGGTTCTTGTCCAGTATTTTCTTTAATGTCTTCCAAGTATTTAAAAAAATGAAAATATCTTTTCCAAGCTGGAAAAAAAAGATTCAGCTTCTTTATTTTCACAATTTATAGCAAAAGTAATCATCCCCAGTTTAAGGAAAGGGAGCTGCTTGAACAAGACCAGTGGAGAGCTACCAAGATGATCAAGGGACTGGAGCATCTCCCTTATGAGGAAAGGCTGAGAGACCTGGGATTGTTCAGCCTGGAGAAGAGAAGACTAAGGGGGGATCTCATCAATACCTATAAATATCTGAAGGGTGGGTGTCAGGAGGATGGGACTGGACTCTTTTCAGTGGTGCCCAATGGCAGGACAAGGGGCAATGGGCACAAGTTGGAACACAGGAAGTTCCACTTAAATATGAGGAAAAACTTCTTTACTCTAAGGGTGCCAGAGCAGTGGCACAGGCTGCCCAGAGAAGCTGTGGAGTCTCCTTCTCTGGAGACATTCAAACCCCGCCTGGATGCGGTCCTGTGCCCCCTGCTCTGGGTGTGCCTGCTCACGCAGGGGGGTTGGACAAGATGATCTCTGGAGGTCCCTTCCAACCCCTACCCTTCGGTGATTCTGTCATTCTGTGATCTAGTGATGAAAAGTTGAACTAAAAAGGACATTACTGATGGCTGTATTCCTTTGTCCTTTAGACTGTTCTGTGAAGACAAAATCTGCAAAAACAATATACATTTGATAATAATACATATATATCAGTAACCGCCACTAAAGCAAGGTTTGGACCCTAATTCTGCCTCTATTAATATCATTGACAGCTTTTACACCAATATCCTCATTTTAGCTACACTGCAGATAAAAGATAGGAAGTTGAATTCTGTTTCAGTTTAGAACTTGACTTAAGCTTCAGTGGTGATGTAGTCCTCGCGTGGACATGAAAACAGAACTTAGCCTGGTTCTTCTGACATGCACACAAGATTTTATTCCAAATGAGGAGATTCAGTTTTGCAAACCAACTGTTTGAATCCCAAACAGAAAATTCGTCAGTTGTCACTTGCTAATACAGTATTGCTGAAAAAAGTTACATTAGAAGGAAACTCTGGTGGTCACCTAGTCCAATACCCCCCAGCTTCAGCATCAAGCCACAATACTCAGGTCATTGTCCAGTAAAGTTTTTAATATCTGCAGAGATGGAGATTCAACAGTTGCTGTGGACATACGTCTTATAACATTTTATGAAATAAAAAAGATACGCCACATTCCATACCCCAGAACGGATGAGCAGAGTACAGTATGCTGGACAACTCTTCCAAGTTGCCATCACACTCAGTTCAAGCAGATGATCTTTGTCTACAAAGCACCTTTTAGTTTGGACTTTGATTATTGTATCAATCCTGTACTGCAATGGCGGCTCTTGCTGTGCGGTTATAAATGCTAGAGTTAGGCAAGGGTGAATGATTCCCATTTATGGGACACACTTCTTAGAGGAAAAGGCAGATCACATTTGTGGACTTCACTGCACTGAGGTTTTGGGGAAGCGTGTGTCAATGCTCTTAACTAACATTACCAAGGTTTCTCTTATACTACTATAAAATAATCCAGGGAAGAGATGTGGACAGATGGTTGGATAAGTCATCCTTACAGTTTTCACTAATGGCTATGCTTTTTTGATTGTTTTACCAAGGTTAAACTGAATCCACTTTATATTACTAATCAGTTGAAGTGTGTGTCATTGAACATTCATTAGACTAAACCACAAGATCTCTCCTACACCAGAGCACATACAAACACACACTGACTTATATTTTAGCAAGTTAGTAACTTCTATAAGCAACTTAACTATGTCATAACCCATCTACAGAAAATAAGTATTTAGCAGATACTGAAAACCCCACAGTACCTTGAACACAAGTTTATCTCCACCCAGCCCAGCTTCCAGGAGACATGAAGCAGAAGTCCACCCACTAATGTCTGCCACCTGAAATAGAAACAGAACAGCACCTCTGAATTGTTCATCCTTTTTAACCGCATGGAACATGACCTTAAAATCCACAGAATTGCTCACAGCACACCCATGACTCTAGTTATCTACCATTTCTCCAGGTTAGCAGGGATGTTACTTCTGCCCTTTGAATCTTTCATTTTTATGGGCTTTCAGTTCCTCTAAGTTTTCTAATACTCTGGTTCTTCCACCTCTTGTTCCAAATGTTTTGTAAATTACCACCTACTGCAATTACCTTAGTCATGTTACTGAATCCCCATTTTATTATCTCTTCCCACACAAGGTTTATGATAATAAAAGTGATGTTACAGCCCTGATAATGTGAAGATGCAAGTGAGGCAAGGTTTGTGACAAGAGATGAATATCTCTACTGTGTTCAGAAAATGTGTAGACGTAACATTTCAGGGCATGGCTGAGGAGGCATGATGGTGTTGGGTTGACGGTTGGACTTGATGATCATAGAACCATTAAGGTTGGAAAAGTCCTCTATGATTCTATGATCTTTCCATCCATAAACTGTTATTGTTAGAACAAATAAACATGATTTCAGGATTCAAAGACTTGCTTCAGCTGAAGTAATATGCCCCAAGGGTGACATGTATAGTCCTAGTAGTTTCAAACATCAGCTCTATGACTTCCTATGGTTATTCATGCTGGGCTTAGACTACAAACTCCCTCGACCTCAGACTGCTTTCCCCTCCTGCCCTGCACCTTGTGTAGCAAGCACCAAGTGAAGTGTCATCAACAATAACACCATCATTATGTTGCATGAGCCTCTGATTCAGAGCCTCTAGAGAAGACATCTTTACAGCCAGATAACTTTGCATATAAACCACAATACTGCGGTTTTCTCATGGAAAAGGTATATAACAATTACATTCTGCATTGACTTAACTATCTAATGACTTATCCTACCATAAAGGTGTTCCTTAGTCTATTATGGAAATAGTATGTGAGGCCTTAGAAATGCTTGCAGATAATTTAAAATTAGTAGTGATGCACACTGATTTTTTTAAAGCTTTAAAATAAGTTATTAGCTTCCTTCTTCCTTAAGCTAGTGGTTTTCAGAGACATGTTTCATGTTTCTCGGGTAAAAATCCCTGAACATCTAGCAGAGTTCAGACAGAGATACTGTACTATAGTGTTAAATCACATTAACATCTGTAACAGGTATAGAAGAGGTTTTATTTCTTATTCCCATTCATTGCAATGCATTTAAGCCATTACTTAAAATCTCTTACACAAATGCAAATAAACAAATATTCACTCTATGCAATATTACATACAGTTGGACAGTGTCAGAGAAGAATGAGCTCATTGTCCACATGGGTATGATGAATGTTCAGCGCTATCACCACAGCTCACTTCACCTTTTTTAGATGAGGAGCATATGAGAGCTTAAAAGCCAGGTATCCCTGATGTTTACTGCAGGCTTGACCATACTCTATTCCAAGCCAGTGATGAATTCCCATCAATTTTACTGTGAAGAATTTCCTCTTCTCTCAGGTTTTAAGGACAGAAGTTGAGGTTAGTAACAGTTCCAGATGCTTAACACTATACAATATAGTCTTAGATTATACAGGCAACAAAAACAATGACAACAAACAATAACAGCACAAACTGAGAATAACACTCTCTTTCCTCCTTTGCTCATTTGTCATAGCTCTAAATGAAAGCACATCTGAGACACTTAATAATTTTAAAGGAAAGGTCACCTTTAAAGGCCAGAACTTATGGAAAAATATTAAGATGCTGAGAGGCATTTCCAAATAATAGAAAAAGGAAATAACTGTGGTAACACAGATACCACAGGCAGTCGCTTGCCACTGAAACATGCTTTTTTACTGTTGATTTACCACACCTGTATTTTACATACATTACTTTCCCCATCTGATAAAAGCCTTGTCCAAGAGACAGTCTCTGTGTTTGTGTCAGAACCGAAGAAAGTATTCATTGCTTATTTAATAGAGCTGAGAACACTCAAAGAAAATGAAGATTCCCAAGTCAATTATTCCTGGAGTTGATCACAGTCCTGGGGTTGCATGCCAGGCAAAAATACAAGCCATGCTAAGCAGCAGTAAAGGAATTAAAGATATCCAGTGTCTGCAGACTTTACTGTTATCTCAAAAGAACAAATGGGGGAAGTCTTGACTCTAACAGGCCAGATTTTCACTAAATGTCTCACAAACTATTAACAGCACTGATGATATATCTGGATATTTGACAAAACATTAAATTTCTAATTATAAACATTAAGATATGACAGTGACTTGTGATGCAGAGTTACAACAAAGGCTAAGCATGAAGATAAGCAACATGGTATTTGTGTATGCCTAAGCATGGGTTTACGGTTGGGTTTCATTAGCATAGTGGAAGAATACACTGCAACTGCACGTTATCCATGACTGCCATTTCTAAAGATGATGACAGGCTGTACTATAATTTCTACTTTTCTATGCTGAAGTGTAAGACTTTCAGAAAAATTAGAAATAATGGAGTCTATATATCTTAATTACATCACCATCGTGAAATTTAAAAATTAACCAGGACACACTGATGAATGCTTTACTAAGGCTTCATGAATTATGTTCTCTAGACAGCAAAAGCCAGTAATGACAATTGGTACTAAAGTTAGCTTCAGCATGGAACAGCAAGACATTTTCTGATTGAAGTAATTTTTAAAACAACTGTATTCTTAAAACAGTACTTACCCTTGAAAAAGGGTAGGGTAGGTAAATTTCAGGACAGACAGGACATACTGGAAAACAAATACCAAATTAATGGACGTCAAACACCTACAGTGTTATATTAACAGCGTTATATATTAACAAACAATCAAGAGAGCAACAAAACACAAAGAACTTCTACCAAAATAAATAAAAATAAAAAGACAAAAAAAAGTTTTCAGTGATTTCTCTTCCTATGCCAGAACTGCTGGATGCTGCCCCAGTCACTGTGGAAGGCAGCAGACACTAAAGTACGTAAGGTATGGAGTGGACACACTGAACGATGGAGAGAAGGCCACCTTCTAAACTGCTCTTTCACTTTCTGAGCACACTCCATGCATCACACTGAATGGGAAAAAGATTAACAGGAA
This sequence comes from Anhinga rufa, assembly GCA_013400875.1. Taxonomy (NCBI): domain Eukaryota; kingdom Metazoa; phylum Chordata; class Aves; order Suliformes; family Anhingidae; genus Anhinga; species Anhinga rufa. The sequence goes on along the minus strand of VZTV01081113.1, from coordinate 3,230 downwards.
CCAAAAGACATAAGCACTTGTCAATAAAAATCATATATGACAGAGGCAACCTTTGGCAGAATCAGGACCAATAATCTTAACATAATTGTCTCCTGATGATTAATTCATCTTACAGACCTAACATTCTATTCAGACACCATTTTGTGTAAAATATGAAGCAGTCCATAAAGCCCTTTGGAGATGTAATATATTGGGGGGGGAAAAACAAAGCCTCTGTGTCATTGCTTTAGTATGCTTTCTCAGGGTCTGCACGTATAGATACTAGTGTCTTTCCCCATTACATACGCATATATGGAAATATGAGGCAGAAATACATATGCCTTTTGATGTGTATATCAGGATCTAACAAGTTCCCGTAATGAAGTATATAAATACTATTTCTGCAAAGGAGAAGAATGACTGAAGAGGAGAGGAAAGGTACCTGCCGTGCCTTCCAGGAGCCAGCAGAAGTTGTCAATGGCAAAAGGAGAAGCTGAAAGCTTCCAACAGAGAGGAAACTGTGCTGACCACTTTGCAAGGTCCCATTTTTTGGTGTGTGGGGTGTTGCTAAGAAGCTGGCATCAATACACAGAGACAAGGCATGTTGATTCTCAAAGGGTCACGTCATGTTATGTTACACATGCTCTTGTCTGAACTGCCACATGGCTTTCACATCAGGACGATTTACCTGCACACATCTGTACCCCATTTGCATTTACGTATCACCTGCAACAACAGAAAGGTCTATATTCTGGTTATTTTTAACTTTGTCACACTAAAACCTATGTTCAGGTTTAAAAATGGAGGCCCTATATCAAAGTCCTTCTGATTTCCTCTCAAGCATAGTTAAGCCAAGTACCCTTCCCAACACATGATACAATCTGGCAGCTCTTCTAGCCCCTTTCTGTTTAACTAATCACTGCTCCTAGCAGTCTGTCAAATCAAGTGCATTATCTCTCCCTATGAACTTTGCTTCATGTCTGGACTTCAGTGTACTTCCCGGCACCCTTAACGTTTCTGAACAGAAACCAGTGGTCGATGTCAAGAGATTTCATTTTCACCTCCAAAATGCTGCCTTTCTCTAACTCTCCCTCTGGAAATCCATACCCTAGTTGCTTCAGAAATCTGCACCAGAAACGCAGACACACTCTCTAATAAATAGGACAGCAAGGAGTAGTTATTCTATCCCCTCCTCCCAGAGTGAGGGAACGACTACAACTGTGTTTAAACTATACAATTTTATTCACAATGTGGCCATCTTCAGCCTACTCCTCCTTTCGCTTAGACCTTTCAGCAATACAAACATGAACTTAAGTTGCACTTTGGAAAAGAGACTTCACATCCTTAATTTGGCAGTTAACTAAGTTGTCAAAGGGTCCACGGAAGTTAATATTTGTTTCACTACTGCTACAGTGCTTTGAATATTTCAGATTTTTCCCCTTGGTTACTTGGCATTATGGATGCAGCCAACAGATCCTGTCTTGCGCTTGGTGGTTGCTAGATACACAATAATAAAATACATTGAGCATCACCAGTGCTTTCAGAGCAGCACAATTTCTGGCTCTGTAACTAACATTTCATTCATTTTAACAATACGATCCCACCCTTTTACTCTCCTAAATATGCCAATATTGAAATGTAGGTGTCGCGGAAAGGTGAAGATGCCACACACTGAGGAAAGAGACTGGTAGAAGACAACTATACTGGCAATCACGAGTGCCCACGGGGGA
>VZTV01081108.1:2689-18162 GCA_013400875.1 Anhinga rufa | reverse complement strand
GCTTACCTGAAAGTTTTTTACGAAAACTAAAAACCATAAGCAGAAATGGAGCTTTATTGAAAACATTTTAACTCTGCTTGTTTGGTCCCGTGTACCAGCGCCACTGAAGATGGGTTTTGCATGGTCTGTGAATTAACTTCCAGTGAACATCACTGACTCTGCACTAGGAAAGAAACACCCTCAACCCTACTGAAAAAACAAAACTACAACCCCTATCCAAATGTTGAAAAAAAAAATTAATCAATCTTTTTTGGATGCAGTTGTTTGTGTCTGGACAAGAGACACATACCAAGCTCCATGATCATTATGTATTCTTATCAAATAAAGAATGCCAACTACCATCACAGTAGAGAGCAGAGGACTGTATTAGTGTGAAGTGACAAGACTGCATGGGTCCCCTTCTTCACCTAACACCTCCGTCTGTTATGGATTTAACTAAGATTAAGATCAACTCAGAATCCAAGAAAATAGAAGGGGAATAATCTTCTTGGGGCCCTGATTCACACACAAGCTGGAAATTAAATAGGAGAGTGTAAGAGTAAGACTTTATCACTAACTAGACTTCATCACTAACTGATAATGGATTGACATAAGATCCATGCGGTTCCTGCCATAAAACATAATTTCAAAATGAAGCTGCATTAAGCAATCTATAAAGGAGATTGACCAGTGGGAATAATCCCTTCAGGAAATTAACACGCAAGAGCTTAGGAAAACTACAAAAGCCATTCAAAAGGAAAGTTGTTTTAAATTCTATATACCTCTTTCGATAGCTAGAGAAATGTTTTGGGTATGCATATGGTAGGTTTCACAGACTAACAAATAAAAAACAATAATAAAGTCTAGAAAGCATTTAAAATTATTCCAAAGATGTGCTCTTTCCTGAGTTCCCCAAAATCTATGCTTTAATTTAAAAACAAATCATAAAAATCCTTTGGAGTGGACATTACTGGTGTCTTTCCATTTTGATACAAGTTGACACAGAGAACCAGAGAGGTAATAGAATTTTTAAGATGTCAGTTTTCCAGGGAGTTTACTCTTGGCTAGCCACAGACATTTCAAAGTTTATGCTTCCTGTTTTTCAGAAATAAGCATCGATTTTTGAAGCACAGCTTTGCATGTACTTTGCTAAAGATTGAGAAATACTGACCAGTATTTCTGCCAGTTTCCAACTGCTTCACAAAGAGTCATGAATGTTTATTTCCTAAAAAAAAAAAAAAAAGACTAAAAACCTATGAAGTTGATATGTAAAGGAAAGGTCTCAAGATTAGTGACATAATCATTACACATCAAAATTAGAAGACAGCTGAATCAATTTTATATTTGGCCCAGATCATCAGACTGCAAATTAATTTTTCCAGTACTGTTAGGCATATATCAGAGTTTTACAATTTCCTATTCACTGGCACAGATAATCTCCAGGAAGCTTCTGCTGAACACATGCTTATTCCAGAAGCTGCAGCAGTTAAATAACAAGCTAAGACAGCTGGGTTCAATTTAGGCCGCAGATCATTCATTCACTCAAAAAGATAACCACTGCTAGGCTGGTGAAAGCCAGCACCGCTGCTATTACTGAACCCAGTAGCTATGTCCGGCTTTTTTCTATTTAGGATATTAAGGAAATATTTCTAAAAAGCTACTATATTCCGGGGGCAGGGGGAGGGGACAGGACACAAATTTAATTTCCAAACAATGACAATTCTTTCTCAAAAATAACTACTATTCTTATTACACCAGATTAGTATAAATTAAAGAGATCAAAAGCACAGGAATTTGACATTTTCAAGTTTATTGAGAACATTTTGCACACATCTCCTACATTTTACTCTGTAACTGGATTTGCCATTTTCTGCGTAAAATCTTTGCCCGTGGGGGAAAGGCTTTGGGAAGGGACTATTGTTACAGATAATGGTATATTTTTTTTTCTCATTCAGTTCATAAATGCATTACAGTAGGAAATAGCAGGATTACTCGAGGGTGGGTGTAGCATCTCAATCTATGTACTTTCATTTTCCAGCTGTCTCAATTTCAATTTCTATCTATTTCCTGTCAGAAATCTCAACTCGTTATATATTGACTTGCACAAAGGCACTGAAAGACTCTCTGCCATATTTTCCATGGGATATTTGGAGAAATATTTATTCAAAGTACAAGTTCTAGGGTTGGATATGATTTCATATAGGCTCAAAATCAAAATCTCTGTCTAGTTTTTAGTACAAAGTAATCACTGCCAATTTCTGGTTTTAGTGATTATTTTGTTTGTTTTTCCACCTGAATACAGGAAATTGGACACCAGCTTCTGCTGAAATACTTGAAGACAGCTTATGGTGAAATGTGTTCATCAGTTACTCACATTTGACTCCAAGCATTTCCCATGTACCTAACATAACGTCACTACATGTTTTAATGTATTCAGAATCTAGTTTAGGGTGTAGGCCTCATCCTATCAAAGGTACCTCCTCAGAAACTCTTGACAAGGCAGAGAGAGGAAAATGACCAATACTGTTGCAAGAGTATCCAAATTCTTTATTGCAGTTTGATTTATTTATTTGTAGAACATATTAACCAGTTTTGGAGTCACTGGCTAAAACTATTCCATGGCTAAAGCACCAGTTCAACACAAAAATAGGGCACCTGTACCCTAATATATTTTTGATTGAAACCTGAATCATGCCTTGTAAAATTTCCTTGCATGATCAAAGCCTGAGTGATAGCATCTTTCCCTATATGGTCAGAACTTTTTGTGACAACTTAAGCTTCTTCTTTATAAGTTTTCATACCTTCACTACTTACTCGTCTTTTATTTCTTCATGCAATCCTGATAATTACTTTTGGAATATCCCATCTGTAAACTGTGTACCTCCATGCTTGCACACTGATGACTTTTATTCAAAGCATCAATTAATAGGTCAATATCTTAAGAATCAGACTGCCATAAGTCCATCCATGACAAGTTAGAATATCACTTCAGTGCAACAGTGACTTGCAAAGTTCCTGTATATTCAGAAATGGAAACAAATAATCTTTCCAGTATTAACTGGTTTCTGGGTCTGAATTTGAGAATCAGTTAAATTACAGTATGATAATGATTTTTTTACCGTAAGTTCTTATTTTTCATGTTTAAGTTCTAGTGGCATTTCCCTGGAAACACAATGTGTTTAACAGCATCTGCATAACAGAAGTTTTTCAACACTGGGACATTCTCCTTCGTACAGACACAAACATATTCATGACATAAATAAGCAGTTAAATTCACACCAGTGAAAGCTCATGCGTATGCCTTCAAAGGTAAGTAATCCACATTGATTTAAATATTGTGCTTTCCCAATGCACATTCATATTACAGCCATTGAAAGTTTATCTGTTGAAACATGAAGCAAATAATTTCTACAAGATCTGAAAGCTTTTGAAACATTATGCACCATCTATAAGTAGTTACCGGAAGACCACAGCTCTATCCTGGCTTATGATTGCAATGAAAATTATCCTGGGAGAAAGTAACATTTGCTGCACACTGGTAACTTGCTGACTACCAGTTAACTGGTTTTATTACAGTAATATATTCTCAGATTCCTTGATCTTTCACAGTATTCACACTGGTATTATGATCCGTCTCTGAAGCACCATTTTCTAGTAGATTAGGAATGGGGAGAAGTGAATAAAGGGAATAGCAAGAGTCCACAGATTTCAAGGGACATTGTCAAGGCTGATAAGCTCAAACATAATTCCTTGTTTTGTATTGTCATTACAGTAGTGCTATATCTATGCAAGAAGCATGCTTCAGAAACACAGTAATTTGCCAGTAGGTCTACAATCATAAGCCACTGTATACAAAGTCGGAGAAAAAATATAGGAAAAAAGGTTTGCATATACAAGCTTCTTGCAGAAGAAATTACTTTAAACAGCATCCAAGCAGTATAATAACTGCCAGTAAGAATCTTTCAATTCCTATTGTTCTCATTCTTTTAACTAAAAGTCTTGTAAGCAGCCTTTGAACACTTTAAAGAAAAACTGAAGCTGCCTTATAAAACAGTGCTTAATAAAGGAAATAAGATACATGAACTGCAGAAGAGATACAATGTTCACAAATACCTGCAGCACTACCTGATTTAAGTTCACTATTATTAAAAGGACTTTTAAAACAGCAAACAGCTGTGCTCATAAAGCACAAAGACAATAGTTTAAAAATTCTTTCAGGGTTAAATTTTAATGATGATCTTTAAGTCAAACATCTAAGAAATCAAGAGCCTTTATTATTGGAATATCATGTCAGCTCTTGGTAACAATGATGCTCTTAAATATTTTTAAATTATAATAGAAATTATTAATATTTAGTATTTAAGCAAATGGAACTGGAGACATTTCAGGCAAAATGCAGGTCTCACCAAGGTACATGAAAGTTTAGAAATGGCAAAACATTGACAACAACTATTTCATTATATCACCTTGGTAACTAAATTCAAGACAGCAGAAACTTTCCATGTATGCAGCACTGTAAATAAAAAGTAATAAATGAAAAAAAGGACTTTATTCTAGATGCCTCAACTTCTTAAGATTGTCCTTAACATCTCTTGTAAAAGGCCATATGAAATGGAAGAGACGTTTCTAAATGAATGGATAAACACAGGTCACGACAACAGCACCATAGCCCATGCCCAGCACAGCCAGCCCAAGACCAGCTGAGCCCCCAGTCTGTGTTTATGGGGCATTATGTAACCTATGCATAAGCCATATAGAGCTTACCATACCCCATGACCATAGTCTTACTTGCTATCAAGCAAACTGGGAGAATAAAAGTAGCTTGTACCGCTTTATGAAATCAGTTCAGGAGGGTAGGCAGTAGGACTGTCCAACAGGGGCTCATAAGCCTTAATTTCTCTGATCAGGCAACCCCCGGCACATGATCTGCTGCCTGTGCCTCCTGGGACACTGCATTATGTAAGTACTGTAATACTCTTAAGTCAACTGGAAAAGGCCAGACGTGGGGTAAAGCGCAGCTCCCTTGCCCCCCTCCTCCCTTAGCGCTCATAACTGGTGGTAGCTGAAATTTGTTAAGTGAGGGCCTGACCTGATGCTGCATTGAAGTCACTAAGCTGCTCCCAGTTGCCCACCCAGGGCCTGGGTCTGGCCCCAATAGCTCCCACGGCACAGCAGCAGCAGCGCTCCCCAGGGAACCCAGAGGGCTCCCCAGTGATCAACCCCCCACGTCACACCAAACACAGGCAAATGGGGTGCTCACAGTTCAAGACACAACAGGTAAACTGCATACAGGCACAGGCATTGCAGGCATCAAAGTTGCTATCTTTAAAATTTTCCTCACAACTGCCGAAACTCTTACACTGACGTGTTGCTGTACACCCTAAAAAACAGACAGATGCAAACAACCGATGCAGTTCTTTGAAGAATGAGTTTAAAACAGTTCAGCATAGTTGCTTTAAGTCCTAGCAGGAGAGAATGTGTTAATTAGTGCTACTGAAACAGCCTCAACAGTGTATTCAACTATTTGGAGATGAAGACAGTTACAAACGCTCTACAATAAAAACGCGTTCTAAGTACAGCTCATCAGGAATTGAATGACTTTTGTCTCTTAGAAAAACTATGGAGAATTTTTTCTGCTGTCCCAGGGTTTATCCCTGTTTGCACGAACACCAATAAAACAAGTAAAACTCTTTTTGAAGGGATGGACAGAATGATTTCGTTCTGATCCATTAATGACAGTTTCTTCCTATTCCTATCCTCTATCTCTGCAGCATGTAAACCTGCCATAACCCCAGCCAGGGAGCTCCCAGATCCAAGATTAACCTGAACCATCTTGCACTTTTAGTCACGGATGTTCCTCATTTAGCACCCAACATTCAGGCACAATAGCAATCACCATTTAAGCAGGAGCCAGAGCCAAGGTCTCTGGCTGAAATTTGTAACAAGTCTTCCTCCATTTATATTCATATAAAAATGAATTTATTACTTTACTCTGAAAAAGTGAACTTTTCATTTCAAGATCTAGTTTTGAATGTGAAGTTCATTCATTTATAGCCAGAAGTGCAAAGAGAGGCAAAGTATTGCAGAGATCTTTTTCCTTGATGAATCCTTGCAAGAACCAGTGTTTATCTGACTGCAAATTCCCAAGTGTTTGCTTCTAAGCTATTAATAGTGAGAAACTGAAGGAATAGCAACCATAAGGAATTGTAGCTGTGTTCTCTGTATGCTAAAAATGCCATGTCCAAACACCAAAGAGTTATTAACTTTTTACTCCTTTGCAAGAGTGCGAGGTTTAAATGGAAAATAATATTGAACAATATACTCTTACACTGATGATGTCACTGTTCCCCTCAGGCAGTCTCAATTCACATCACTATTCAAAGCACTAGCCACTCTTCTAGTCAGCACAGAGAATACACAAAATATTAGGACACATATTTTAACGTAATAAAATGCCAATTAAAACACTTTGCTCCTAAGCCATTTTCCAGCTAACAGTAGATATTCAGATTCCCACACTGTATGTCTGTGCTACCAGGCTCTCAAGTTACAAGAAAGACAGACCATGCCATGAGATGCTTAGGGAAGTTGGTAACGAAATAAAAATTCCTTCATTTCTAACCAGCCCACACTCAGTCTAAGACTGATATCCCTGTTATTGAAGAGAACTGCAATTTTCCCCACCACTTTCAATTACAGAAGGGATCCAGCCCTACACGGCAGTAACAAAGTCTTTTCCATTTCCTGGCTCTTGTAACAAGCAAGAAGTCAACTGATGATCCCAGATTACTTTGTTCTAAGAACATACTGAAATGAGAGCTGACATACTGCTGACATCTTGAACAAAAACTTTATGGACTGAGAGCTCAGAGTCTTCCAGAATCACAGCCCAAGCTTGACTCTGAATTATCCTAAGATACCATACATGATCACGCTGAGCTGAATGAGCACCTTTCTAGAGGCCACATACAAAAACCTGTTTGATACCCTGCACAGTGTGTATAAGTACGGGACCTCCACAAGCAATAAATTTTCACTGCTGTCTCCTACCACTTCAACCCATCAGCAGTCTAAAATTACTTTCAGCAGCATAACACTCCTGGTTATGAATTTTTTATAATCCCTAACAACAACCTATCTCTGTCAAAGAGACTTAGCAGGATCTAGAATGACAGGGACACTCTTACCACTGAGATCACCCAACTTGCCTTAAACATCCCTGCAGACCTTCAGCAAAGAACTACTGGGATATATGTCCAATGCATCACTGCTTCCAGCTCACCTGAAAGCCAGCTGCCACAAGGTGGCAAGGCAGTGAACAGGCTCTTGTGAGCTCTTCAATTCCCTTTGGACTTCTGGCAACACTCTGCACTGGTAACTAAGCAAAGAGGGATGGTATATATAATGTAAGCACTCAGAATAGCCCCTTCCCTTTTCCATTACATCAGAGTTTTACCTCCTTCCTAGTGAGAAATGATGCTAAAAGCTAAACCACGCTGCCATTAGCAGAACTCTGCCAGGCCTTGGGTCTGGCTATGACAATGCTATTCCCAGCTTCCACATTTCCCTGTGGTGGCCTTCCAGACAAGAAAAAAATGAGGATAAACAATTAAGCAGATTTCTGTTTAAATTTTTTTCCCCTTTTAGTCTGCAAAAGTAAAAATTAATAAAAATTAAACCCACAAGTACTTGGCTGAAGCTCTGTATTTCCCCACTGAAACAAGTGTTTCTTATTGCTGGAAATATACAACATTTTGTTCATCTAGTAGGCAACCGATGATGCTATTTTAAAACAATAAATCTTTTAGTGGAAAAAAAAAAGAAAATAAACCTTTTTTCTGTTTCTGAAAATGGTGACTATTTTCCACTAGTTCAGCAGTACAAACTAGCTAAGTTCTTGTTTTGTCATTAAAAGTAAACTATTCCTCTGTGTACTTGTTTATGAGAAATTTATGACTCCATCAAAAATGAAAATGAGCTCTAAAGAAGGTACTATAAAAAGACTGAAGAACCAAGCAGTGAATGCCACATGATAGAAGGAATTCAAGTTCCTATTAAATTTCATTGGACTTCACCACCATGGCAAGAATTAATCTTAAATGATAATGCCACAATTACATACTATTACCATGACCAGCTTATTTCAACAAGGTTACTATTACAGGTTTTTAGAGAAAAGCAGATGTCATATTGATCCTTCTGTGACTGTGAACACCCTGTATTTTCCTGTGTGCTTGTGTCTTTATACTCCACCAAACCAGCTACATAAACAGTATCGGATTTGTCTTCCACCGGCTTACTGCAACATGATTATGCCAACATGGACTTCTCAAAAAGTCTGAACTTCTTTTAGCATGTGTGGTTAATTCCTGCAAAGTAGTATTTTTTTTTCCAATGCCTCTTCAAGACCAGTGTCAGGAGAGTTCAAAGCAAACAACAGAGAAATACAAGACAAGATTTCCTTCAGTCTCCCTCTTCTAGTGGACATTTGAAATATTTCTGAATGAAAAAAGGGATGTCAACTAAGTAGTGTTCTGCTGGAAGTAAGGTAAAAGTAGACTACAGTCAAGCTTCTCCACAGAGAGCTTTTTCTTAGGTGAAATAAAACAAAAGCAAGAGCTGTGAGTATATGCAGCTTCCCTTTAGGGAGAGGTCGCAGGGAAGCAATATGCTCTGGGACATCAACACATAGCACTCTCTATACTGGAAACCACAGATTTGACTGAAAGTGCTCCCAGTCAAAACAGGCATCACTATTCCAATGTCACAGATCTCTGTGCAAGTAAGCACGAAGGAGAGAACAGTGGAAGACTCAGTTTTCAAATCAGAAGTGTTCTGGGGAAGCCTAGAAGAAATGTGACCTTGTGATGTCCCACAGACAGGCATCATTAACATACCAATCCAAATTTCAGGTCAGTACTGTTTTTTCAGCCAAATATCTTCTGTGATTCCTGAACTGCCAAAACTCAAAATAAATATATTTATGTAGTCTCATCCATAAAGCCAAGAAATCAATATACTTATTTTTATTTACTGTCTCATTTGAAAACTCCCTTTTTGAAAACAAATGGTGTGACCTTTTTTCTCTTTTCCTCTAGCTATGGACTGCAATAAATCAGAACTCATTTAACCCTTAGTTCACTGATAATTCATCTATTTGACATAGCAAGTACATAAATCTGAAGCATGCACATTGAGATTTGGGTATTTTGAACATGACCAAAATATCAAATGGACTTTTCTACATAAAGTTAAATTACAAAGTTATTATTTTACTGATGCTGTTGAACTTCAGAAATACCCTGCAAATCATTTCCCTTTCTGTTTTAATCAGATATGCTATTCCTACAAAACACAGTTATCTTGAATCTTCCATACAGATCCACTCTCTTCAGATTCCCTTTTAGGCCTCCACATAAAGTTTTGGGGGGAGAAAAGCAGAGAAATCATAGTAAACTTAAAATCCCTGAATAATGAATAATCCTTTTGACAGTGCTGGATTCTGCAGAGGTTAGTGCTCAAAAGCAGTTAAAAATTATTTACTAAATTAAGTTGACTTTGTGCTCGCTACAGACTAAAAGCATGCAATACAACAGTTACTGTGGCTTAGCTGTGCTGTGGTGCTGTGATAATGAGCATCACTGAACTTGTCAGAGCCTGAGATGTGTCAGATTGTTAGCCATCATCGCATCACAAAGACACTCTCATCCCACTAAACAAGACTGAAAGACCAATTGTCATGGGTGTAATTTGGACTGTACATTCAAAACTATTTGTGTATTACCACACATGATTCATTTCTTAACTAATTGTTTACCACCATTTCCTAAAGTTACTTTTGTGAACATGAAGGGGATTATTGTGGTGTGTCAGCACTTCCTATAAAGACTGCATCCCCATCTGGAAATGCATCAGCAGTTTTCCTCCCTCAGACCAACTCTAAAAATGTGTATTTTTTAACCCCAGCATTTGTGTTTTGCATTTCTCCCTTTCAGACAACTTACAATGGAAACTTAAATTTTCAAGAGGTCTTTTTTTCCTGTTCCTATGAAAAAGCCATTATTTATATGAAAGGACTTACTCAATATCCCTTTTTAAAGAAAATTTAATTCTCAGTTGTCATATTTGCAAAACTAGAGAGCTTCCAGAGGAGGTTCTGAGAACAAGGATAATACTCTTATTTGCTTTAAAATGCCAGTGAGACTGCATCTACCAGTCTCGCCTACTGATCCTCACTGGTGTGCTTATCTTTAACCTGTTTTTTCTCCTGAACAGTGTTTCCCAGAGTGATAATCCACCAAAGCCGCCTCCTTTTTTCCCCCGCAACAGTAATCTTGCTACCACTTGCATCCCTGATGCTGAGGGGTCCCTCAATTAGCCATCTGAATCAAAACTGACTTTGCTGACTGAGGCAGCATCAGGGCTTCAGGGAAGGCCCAAAGGATGTGATCCTGGTCCTCTCTGCCATTATGAAAGGAGGGACAGAATTTCCCACCAGGAAAGCTCCCTTGCTCTCACAACGATATACAATACTTGCTCACAATGAGGCTGTGGTTTGCAGTGTCAATGGATGTCTGTCTTGCTTTCAGACCTTTCACTTCTAAATAACGTCTTCTACTCCAAGAAATGGAAGCTGCTTAAGAAAGAACAGCAGGCAATCAATGAAACACTGGTTTAAAAATCGCCTGCAAACGCAAACTGAAACTTCTGTGCCCCAATCATATGCTTCTAAGAACTTTCTGTCTACATCCTCTACATTCCATGAATAAATGTTGCAGTCTATCAACATCTGACAAAATTTCTTTGAAAATTTTAATTCTCAGCAAAAATTGCTCTGTTCTATAGCTGATGTTAAAGCATTACTCCTGTATCACATGATTACTTATTAGCCAGAACCATCTCCACAGGACAAATCAGCCAGTAGCCTCACTAGCAAAAAGAAGAGACACTGGATTTGGAACTTATCAGTGAGGATCAGGGAGGAAAATCAGTAAGAGAGGAGTGTCTTGCAAGATACAAAGCCACGCATATCTACTTATATTTCATTTAGCATACAGAGAATACTTACTCCCAAGCACATATCTGTGCTTTAAATATATCACAAGCCTTACTGGGCTTTAACTATTGTTTAATTATTGTTTACTAGTGAAAGAAGATGCCATAACCCTCTCAGTTTGACTTATTTCTTACCTCAGAATCACAGACAGCTGTTCCCACTACCACCACAGTAGTTGGTATCATCATTGGATATATTATTTCATGTCCCCACCAAACTTTTAAAGTATTAGTGTTTTGAATATTCTTCAATATGTGAAAAGTAGCTTAACAAAGAACCACTTATTTGAGAACTCAAGTTCAAAGAAAATCACTGTGCAGAACTTGAAGTAGAAAAATAATCTATTTACCTTCCCAAAATAAGCAGATCAAAAATTGTATAATATATTACAATAAAGTAATAATAAACATTAGAATTTTAAGAGCTTAAAATTTTCCATACATCTTCTGTAGTTGGAATGAATTAAGCTACAGAAATTACCTATATAAAAATATTTGATATGTTATGTATGGATACCTATCTTACAAGCTCCTGTTTACTTCAATATATCAAACTCTGTCTTTCTAGCCTTAAATCAAAACCATGAGCCCAGATGAAAAACCTGAAAGCATGACTGAATGGTTCAGGAAGCACAACATTTTCATCACCTGCACAGTGCCTGAACAACAGTGTTATTTAATGTTTTTATACATGATCTGGACTCAGGAGTTAAATGTGCATTAAGTTTGCTGATGATACTAAATTATGAGGAGCTGTGGAAACCCTCAGGAGTAGAGAGGCCTTACAAAGAAATCTGGATAGACCAGAGAGCTGGGTGATCACCAACCATATGAAATTTAACAAAAGCAAATGCAGGATTCTCCATCTGGGATGGGGTAATCTTGGCTGTATGTACAAACTGGGGGAGGAGAGGCTGGAGAGCAGCCCCGCAGAAAGAGATCTGGGGGTTTGGGTTGGTGGCAAGTTGAATATGAGTCAACAGTGTGCCCTGGCAGCCAGAAGGGCCCACCGTGTCCTGGGGTGCATCAAGCACAGCATAGCCAGCCGATTGAGGGAGGGGATTGTCCCACACTACACTGCACTGGTGCAGCCCCACCTCAAGTACTGTGTGTGCAGTTTTGGGCACCTCATTATAAGACCTCAAATTACTGGCGTGTGTGCAGAGGAGGGTGACCAAGGTGGCCAAGAAAGGCCTTGAGGGCAAGACTTAAGAAGAGCAGCTGAGGTCACTTGTTGGGAAGGATATTATCTCAACACACAAAATGGAAAGAAAAGGCCATGCTATACTTACTCGGTGGGGAATTCACTTTCTTGATTTTGAAATTTCTGAGCTCTTACTACTTTGAAATCTTGCAACTTTATTTAGTATTCTCCTAAAGGCAAATAATTAATTGAAAATGTCTACTTCGTGGACTTTTAAAGTAAGCATTTAGCCCCTGCACTTGTTGGAAGGTCTGGAAATATGAACACCCAAAGAAAGCTTCAGATCAAAACCAATACAAAACCAGACAAGAAGTATCGGTTTTAAACTCGTGCTTTTAACCCAGCCTCCCAATATCATAATGGCCCACCTCACGATTTTTAAATGTTCACAGCTGACTATGCTATATATCAAAATAGTACTGCTTGTCTCATTAAACTACAATAATTTGCAACTCAGATATGCAACATAAAATATTAATCACCACTTCAGAAGTCACTTTCATCCCTTAATTTGTAACAGGATAATGCTCTGCTTAAGTCTGCTCCAAAAAGCTTGTTAATGCCTTTTCTGCTAGTATCCACATTTTGCCCTTTTGTTTGTGTTTACAGCAGACATATATACAACAGAAGCACCATTTTTAGATATTTTTCACTGGTCAGATGGTAGCAGTAGCTTGTAATTTTCTCTGACCTACCACTTAATTCTAAAGTCTGCCCAAAGAGGTACTGATTACCAGAGGTAGATTGTATACATCTAAGTATCCTCTTTGCTGATACATGAAAAAAATGGACACATACACAAAAGTACGTATCTCCTTTGTCTGGGTATAATGTGCACATCCTCATGTCTGGGAGTGCTTATACATAATCATATACAGATCTGTGAATAGGGGATGCATTGCAGCAATTTCACTACTAGTTCCACAAGGACAAGTAAAGCAGGGAAACATGAAATGAAAAAGGCTTGCATGTCTACGGGGAGACTCTAATTGGATTCGAGAATTTTAAATCCATCTCCAAATGCAGAGAAGCAGTGAGTGACTCACAGACCTTTCCGCAGAGCATGTAGAGGTGAAATTAGCAGGGGAGATGAGGGTTATGTGGGCAGAAGAACTGCTATAAAACCAAACACATTTGTAGTGTAAAAAAGCAAGTACACATAATGTATTTATGTCTCCTAAGAGCTTCATAGTTTCTGAAAGAGGACCAGGACCAGAACAGACGAAGAGTAACTGCCACATACAGCATCACCCCAAAAGCAGCAAACTTCCAAGGCATCTGAATATAGGCAAAGCTGGGTTAGCCTCAGTGGCACAGCTACTTTTCACGATGTCACTCAAGCAATCGAGCTGTACAACTGTGCGTAGCAAGTTAGTGTTGTTTAAAGGAAGTGTTGGGGAAGGTGTATAAAAAGTGTCCGTCACACGCTGGTTTTGTCTGGTTTTGTTCTCAGAGCAGCAAGGATATAGGTAGAGGACTGGGTATATATGTAGGATGCCACTGGGATATGCCTATCCTTATAGTTGTTGTAACACAGGTTATTCAGGTTGAGGTCCACTGCTTGGGCAATTCTTTGCAAGTGATTAGTTCATACTAAAGAAGCAAGATCACTTGCAATGGTGCTCAGCGATGTCATTAAGACTTATGCGCAGAAAATTATAATAGCCCTAGAAAACACAAGTAAACAGAAGGAACAGAGCTCTCATGAAGGCTATTTGCATAAGTGTAGATTTAGCATCCTTTTTTGCAGCATGACAGTATAGTATACCACAGAGCTGACATTTGATTTAGAAAGACTTAAAGGAAAAAAATCTATCCACTTTACATGAATGCATTCTGTAACAAAAAGGGCTTTCTGAAAACTTCAAAGATCCACACAGCCTTGAAAATGTTGCTATCCACATGCCCCTGACAAGCAAGACTGCAGAGACCACTGCAGATGACTGCAATGACACTATAGAATCAAAGACACATATAATGAGATATATAATAAAACAGTGTATTTGCTGCAGTTGCTCCTATACACTGTATCATTTTATTAGAGGGATACAAGTGTCCCATCACATAAGGAAAAGGAACTAGAGCACTGTTAATGGTTTCTTCACCCCACTCATCAATATATTCAGGCTTCAATGCATGCTGAGCTCTGGGAGTCAGTATCATCAATAGCAAATACTGGCTAAACCAAACACAAGATACCTAACTGATCCACAGAAAGTATTTGTTACCTATATATTTTATTGGCATGACCATACCATTCTATTCTCAGGTCTCAGTGAAAACACAAAAGCCACACAATTAAAACTTAATAAAATCTGTCTCTAAGGAGCACAGATATAAAAGGTAACAGATCAAGAACAGTAGCATGGCTCTAACACTATTCAGGGAACTGGCAACAGGAATGTCTTTTTTTAGTACTTTTGGGGCCATGCAGCAAACTATTTATTTTGTTTTAATTTTTTTTTTCCTTTAACTTCTTCTGCAGTATTGAATGGTGATCGTGTGTTAAAACAGAAGAAAAAGTAACAATTGGTTTTTTCTCCTGAATTTCAGGGGTTTTTTATTCTCAAAATTATTTGTAGGGTACCATTTATACCATTCAGGACTGTCATGATTTTAGCTGGGATAGAGCTAATTTTTCTTCACTGTAGCTGGCATAGTGCTGTGTTTTGGACTTAGTATGAAGATAATGTTAATAGCACACTGATGTTTTAGTTGTTGTTAGGTAGTGCTTGCACTTGTCAAGGACTTTTCCAGCCTCCCATGCTCTGCCGGGTGCACAAGAAGCCAGGAGGGGAGGGGGCACAGCCAACAGAGCTGATTCAAACAGGCCAAAGGGATATTCCATATCATATGACATCACGCCCAGTATATTAACTAGGGGCAGTTAATAGCGTACTCCGCTCTATGTACTGGTCTCTGGTTGCGTGACAGCAATGTCTCCCATCAGCGATAAAAAAAGACATATCTAACAGTAATAAAAACCAGGATAAAATAGACATTTGCCCTCAGGGCCACATTTACAATAGCCATCCTTGGCATACCAAGGGATCAAGAATCCACAGAGTTTCCTTACTAGTTTGCAGCTGGTTTTTCAGTGTCACAGCTTTGCCATATTGGTGAGACAAGAGTGATATAAAACAGGGAGGGGAATTCACAGCAAAGCTTGCAATGCCAGTGGGGATCCCTTAGTTACTAGGGATGTCTGTTGCCCAGCTTTTATCTGCGTGCACAG